>JBCJKH010021545.1:0-31507 GCA_039877255.1 Loriculus beryllinus
AAGTTAGAAAAGAAAATAAATATCTAGTTCCTGTTTGTCTTCTTAGGATGCAGAGAGTGCTGGCTGGCACTCTTTTAAATAATTTTATCGAAGCAGTAGAAGACAGTAGCACTGCACTGTGGGATGCCAAACCTACACCTCTGCTGAGACTGCTCTGCATTTTAGACCTAAATCTTCCACTTGTGTTAGGAACACCCATCCACTCAGCTGCTCTCCTAGGCCAAATCTGAGAGAAGACCTCATAGCTGTAGACACAAAACTGAAGATTTGTCTTCCAAGATTGAAGAGCTAGACTGCTTCTTCATAGGAAGCAGCACAGTAAATGGGTTTGCTGCTCCTGCGGGGAAGGATGATTGAGTACAGGAGGTGCCAATTGCTACCTCTTCTTCCCCTCAAGGTGAAAGCTATTTCCCTGGCATAATATAACCTGGCTACTCATTGAGAAGCACAAGCAAAATTGGTTTCTTAGAGACAGGAAAAGTAAGAAGCAGAGTTCTATTCATTTGCTGCCCTTTGTGATTATCTGTTGCAGAAAACTGTTTATACTTCCTTTCTTGAGCTCATGCCAAACTGAGATGTTCTCTGTTTTGACCAGAAACTTCATCTTGAAACTTGGAAATGTTTCTAAATAGATAGGTTGACAGACTGACAACCTTAGACAAAAAAAAAAAAAAGTAGGAAAAACTCCTGAGCAGCACTGATCCCCCAAAAAACAACCATCCAAACAATAAAGCACAAAAGAGCCCTCAACCAACCAACCAACCGACCAAGAAAAATAAAAGCGTTCTTCAACTCCATGGGCGTTTGCAAAACTTTGTTTAAAGTGTGTCAAGAGATTTGAGGGTCTGAAACAGGACAACCTGAATGTCCTACCCTGAATGTCCTAACCTGAATGTCTTTAATGTGTAAAGAATACCTTTAATTATTGGTTATCTGACTCCTCCCACAATTAGGATCACAAGGCAAATTTGTCTAGTTGCTAGTTCAGTCAAAATCATCAGAGTCAAAGGTAGAGCCAAATCACAAAATATTTTAATAAAAGATATCATGGTTTTGGTTGGGATAGAGATAACTTTCTACAGTGCTGTGTTTTGGATTTAGTGTGAGAATAATGCTGATAACACATCAATATTTCAGTTGTTGCTGAGCAGCGAGGAGGGGCACAGAAATCCATGTGGAAGCAGAGACAGGACACCTGACCCAAACTAACCAAAGGGGTATTCCATACCACAGCACATCATGTCCAGTATATAAACTGGGGGGAGGTGTCCAGGAGGAGCCCATAGCTCCTCAAGTCAGGCTAGGTATCAGTGAGTGAGTGGTGAGCAATTGTATTGTGCATCACTTGGGTTTATTGGGGTTTTATCTCTTCTTCTTGTCTCCCTTTCATTACAATTAACTATTATTATTTTTTTTATTTTTTTTCAATTATTAAACAGTTCTTATCTCAACCCACAGGTTTCACCTTTCTTTCCAATTCTCCTTCAGACTCACCATGACAGAAAATCACACAAATATGTGTTGCCTCATCAGATCATCAGCTACAGATCATCAGTTATATTTCATTGGCATTCTCAACTGCCTCTAACAAAATGCTGCATACATTTGGTTTGTGTTTGTAGAAGTGAGAGTAATCGTAAAACTTTCTGTGAGCTGTTGTTATGGAAATAATAAAAGTCCAAGGGAATGCCCCCAGAATGTGAACTTTCATGACATACCATATTTATCTATTAATTTAGCAAATGAACATTTGCATAAAGCTCAGGTAGACCTATTCCTATGAATAATCTTACAGAATAACATCAGACATCTCTACTAATCCTACAAAACATCAAAAGCAGTGCTGGCTGCTATTCAACACTGGGTTCAGTGCCATGACAACAGATGGAATTCATGGCTGAGGTATAAAAAAAAAAAGACTTCCATCCCCCTGTCACTTTTTGTAAGAATCCTTAAAGAGAAAATTATGCAAACTAGTAGAAACTGTATGTAGATGAGGAATGCCTATGAATGTGTGGTATCTGCATTTACACAAAACAGCTTATTTGTGAAGCAGAATGTAAGTGGTAAAAGTAGATATGGAAATCTTTATTTCTTGCAAAAGGCAAAGAAGGGGAGGAGGGAGAATGGGCTGGGTTTCTCTTCCTCTGAGTTTGGGGGGAGCAGACAGAAATTCACAATATTATGGTCACAGGCAGATGACATGAGAATGATATTTTTGATGTTGTTAAAAATGAGTCTTCCTATGTTTTGTGAAGAGATCATTCAGAGACATTTTAATCTAAATATGTATGTTTTGCAGTAAATTTTGTATGACAATATTGTGATATCTTTAGAATGATCTTTTTGGACATTATTGTCCTATAGCATAAGAAAACTATAAATGAACATCTAAAAAGTTAAAATTATTCATTGGTTTATGTCACCCACTAACAAGAAAACTCTTATGATGAATGGTATTTACAACTGTAAAGGAAAAGCGGTCTTGGACTAATTCTTCTTGTCTTTTTTCACTGTGCAACAGCCTGCAGATTTAAGGTGATGAGTCAGATGTGTCAACTATGCAAATAAAGACCACTGCTGCTTCAAAAGACCAGGCAGCCAGGCTTACCAAGACAAAATAATCATAATTTCTGATGCACAAAAAGGTCATGTAACACTAGGCTTAGTCTTACAGGTAGAAATGAGCATTCTGGGAACCCAGATGAAAATGATAAAAGGAAATTGAATCTTAGGGGCTGGATTCAGCAATGCATTTGTAAAAACATAGTTTTTTTCATTTTCTAAGATGTTTCTATGATCAGATTATACATGGAGCAGAATACGGAATAGAAATGGCAGCTCTTTAAGTACTTTCTGGTTACCTATTCCTGTGTCTAATAGAAGAAAATTATGTTCTATAAATAGATTTTCAGAATTATCTTCAAATTTTCCTCAGCAATAAAAATGTAGCTTTGCATGATGCTGTCCATCAGAACCATCTGTAGTTCAGAACAGAAACATGACTGATTTTTTCTTGCAAGATGGTAGTCAGAACTAACCATATGGTTCTGCAGTCATTTTATTCTGGAAAGCTTATTTAATTGGGTACTGCAGGAGAAAAAGGAATGTTTTAACATTTTCTGCCCTAGCTGCTAGGGCTGTAAACCTTTGCAAGAATACATAAGGAACAAAAAGCCTAGCTGGGTATCTTATGCCTGTATCCTTGACCTTTGAAGAAGTTTGGCTTAAGGGCTTGTTCTGTGGCCTCAACATATCTCTGAGAATTTTATTTTATTTTATTTTTCCACATACAGTGAGAAGATGTTTCCTGTTTTATTTTTCTTATTTTCCAATTTCTTATTAGTAGGTATGACTCTAAAATACCTCCTTAATATTTTGTTCTCTGAGATACCCGGTGTTTGTGTCTGGTTTGTTGATCTGACCTACGGCAAGGAACAAGGACAGCTGTGAAAGACTTCTCTGACCTAGCAGTGTGATCAAATGCTGAGCGGTGCATAGCTGCATTCAAGTGCATTCAGTTGCAGGTGTCAAATTTGAGGGGCGTTTTCAAATTACGGTCAAGAGTATAAGCTATGTGTCAGCCTTCTCTTAGATTCCCAGCTCATATACTATAAAGCATTTATTTGGCTTTTTAGAAAGGACTACTCCTTCCTTTACATTTTACATTAAAGTTAGTGTATGACTAAATCAACCTTTTTAAAACTGACCATCAGTCAAGCTGAGACAAAAATTACAATGACAGAGTCATAGAGAAAGTTACATCTTTTTAAGGCTAAGGAGAAATTTAATGTGCTCATTAAAAAAAAAAAAATATTCACTAACAAAGTTAACATTCTCATACAATGGAAAAATTCCTAATTCCTTGATATACAATGGGGCATCCAATTTAGAAAGGGTCAGTGAGTTTCAGAGGTCCCTTTCCTCCTTTCTGAGGGGAATACGTTCTTTGGAAACCTACCTTTTGAGGAGAGGGTGGAAGGCAGCAAGACCTATTGAGATGACAATGAGATCAAAAAAGAAGGAGTGATTATTCAAATCCCTCAGAGAAATAAAAGACTGAAGTGAGAAGAACTGAACCCAAAAAGGAACAGGCAGGGTGGGGAGCGGGCAAAGGGGAATGAGAAGCAGAAACTGAATGCAGAGGGCAAGGCCTGAATGGGAAGCAGTGAAAGAATTAGGAGTTGAAAAGGGAAGGAGGAGGGGACAGTAGGGCTGAGGAAGGGAAGAAGGCAGTGAGAGGCGCATCATGGTGAATGAAGCAGAGATGGAAAGTTTATTCTTCTCAGTCTGTAGCAACTCTTTTGAATAGTTTGTATGATGGGTCTATTATGCTAAAACACAGTTTAGTCATACTGCTTGTCTTGAGGTCAGATTTATCAAAGTTTCTATTTTTGTGTCTTTTAGAGTGGGCCACACTGGTGAGTGACAGGTACTGTAAAGTTTCAGAAGGCCATGAGAAAGCACGTCCAATCTTCTGCTTGGTTGCTTAGATACACTAATGAATTGTATTAGGAATTTCTCACCTCACATTTGCACTCCCCTATGCTTCAAGTATTGCATTTCAGGTAATAACATGAGCAGACTCCTGACATGCAAAAAGAAATTATTTTTTATGAAGAAAACTACTTATAGAACGACTGCAACCCCAACAAGCAATTAATCAGATAGACTGATATACTCATCATTCTTCTTCAACTTCTGTTCTTTCCTCTGAATACCTGTAAATCGCAATAGCCCAGTTCTTGGTAAGCTGTATAGTGGAATAGTCTTCAAAATGAAAGTAGAGCAGGTTTAAAATCCACTGAAGGATGTATCTGATGATGGGTGCCTAAAAGAGGAGTCGGTGATTAGCCCAGCAAAAAAACCTGATGCCTTCAAAGTTACAGCTATACCTTTATATCAGAGCAGAAAGCATGTAGCAGGAAATGTTGTGATATCTCTCTAAAGTGACTAAGAAGATAGCCTGAAACTCTGATCTACAAATAAATTTTACTAGGAGTGTCACAGAAGTGACAAAACATGTAAACTTTTGTATGTAACCATTCAGAGTAACTCTGAATATGGTTAGAGAAATACAAGCAATCAAGGAGTGTAACTCAGTATTGTCTTAAACTCCAAAAGGAGGACAGAGAATCTAGTGATGTGCACTGACAGGTGAATATTAAGCTTTTTTTAACAGTTGGCCCTTAACAGCAATAAATGAATTTATTGGGTAACAAGGCTAAACTCAGGTTATCAGTGAAGTGGAGACACATTAGTGGCTTTCTGTCCGTGTACTTATGTCTCAATTAATTTAAACTTCAAAATCTTTAAAAAATTAATGGCATTTATTAACTAAAGAAAAGCTAAATTTATCTTATCTTAATTCTCATATGTTTTTTGAGCTTAATAGTCCAGCTGGAAGAGCAGTTTCCATATTAGTGTTGGCATGTAATAAGATGTGAGTCAGTGTCATTCAAAGCATGGGCCATAGCTTGTAGGGGTCCAACAGAGAACACACTGAAGACTTGTGGAGACTTAGTTCCTCTTGAGTAATTTTGGTATATTGTATGATTTGGATCAGCTTGAGTCTCTTTTTGGTTGCCTAAAAATCTGTGAGAGTAGGACTTCCACCTTTAAGTGTCCTAGACATAGGTCGACTCTAACCTGTGTCAAGAAAGAGAAGCCAAAGCTGGTGCTGAAAAAGAGAGTAAGAGGAAGGAGAAGAGCAAAAGCAAGAAGGGGGAGAGAAGAAGGAGCTGAAAAGTTGTTCCAGTGAAGTTCGGCCAAGAAAAGTTACAGGAAAGATGATGGATTATCTGGCAGTGAAAACCCTCTTTCACCAAAGCTTACATGTTTATGTTTTATTACCTCCCATGAATTTAAGAAAATGCAAGAAAGGAAACTTAACATATTGTGCTTTTGTATATTTATTCATGAACCAAGCCTGTGCTAATGCATACTAACAAATTAGACATAGATGTTAAATATATTGGGTAATATAAATGTGGAAATAATGAGATAAAGTGAAGTCTTTGGATGAATAAGATAATTTGAACACCCTGTTACAATCTTTGATAGGTAGGAAGTTATTAAACAGTGGCTAGTAAAAAAGAAAAACCAATTTACTGTGGGAAGAACTGAAAAAATAAAATCTCCCACTGAGAAAATAACTTCTATAGTCAGCTTAGCAAAAGATAATTTTAAATCAGTATAAAGTATATTTTGCCCTAGGTAAGAATACTTTCTCATGTGCTCTAAGTTTGGGGGATTTCTTCTCCAAATTTAGTTAACCTGCTTAGACATGTTGTACAATCAAATTATACAAAGAAATATTAGTGAGCTTGGAGAAGGTTTCTGTCTAATTTTATTTCTGACAGTAATAGTAGATGACTACACCTGCAATTCTTCTGAGTTCTCTTATAGCAAAGCACAGATAGTGCTCTGCAAAGGAATGTGTGATTCAAAGTGCAGCAAAGATTAGCATCTGCAGACTTTTTCCTCCCTGTTAAAGAAGGTGACCTATTTAATAACAACATTTCCAAAGAAATTAATGAGTTTCTATTCATTCTCCTTCTCTCCCTGTACAAATGCTGTACTCAATGTTCCTCTGTTTCTGTGTGTTCATGAACCTAGAAATGGAGAAACCTGAAAGGGAGTCTAAACTGAGTTAGCTACACTTTCTTAATAGCTTCCTTTGACATATGCTTAGATGAAGCTATAGCTTTTGGCAGAAATAAAAGAGAACATTATCCAGACATTTCAAAATGTGGTGGGGTTTTTGATTGTTTTGTTTGGTTTGGGTTTTTTAGTGTTTTTCTTTCTTTTTTTTTCCCTCAGCAGGGTGTCTTTATTGTTTTTTTTCCCATGGATAGCAGACATTAACAGATGAGTAACTAATACTTGCTTCCAAAGAAAAATTCTCCTAAGTAGAATTCCCCATGGCAAAATCATTGCATTCCAAAGACTTCACTAACATTGTGCACACCAGGTATAAGACTGCTGAATGGTCACTCTGCATTGGCAGCAGCCACCCCTGAAAGTATGTATTAATTGTGTTTCACAAATCCCTGGAGGCTTGATGAGCCCTACACAATGAAGTCCCTTCTGTCTCTTCTGGCTAAAAGATGCACATAAAATACCTTAATACACTGCTCAGTTGGCTTAACATTCGGACTCCTTCCTGAGCCAGGGAGCAGGGAGCGGTTTAAGTGATCCATCTTAGAAACATTTTGTAAAGGTATTATGACTCAGAGCTTCTCCACCACATCATGTTACTATATTTGACATTTGACCAAGCACTGGTTGAGTGGCAGTAATTGTCTACATATGCACCCTGTGATAAAAGGAAAAATAAGATTAGGCCACAGTGAAAGAGATGCAAACTAAGTTGAAACACCTAATGATTGCCAGGACCAGAGCATGCATCTTGACTGATACGGCTGTTTGAGTGACTAGGGAAGACCTGTGGAGGTGAGGTAGCCTGTATGTACATCCAAGACCGCAGAGTAACTATTGTTCCTCAGCTTGTTCTTGGGTCTTGGAAGGAATCCTTTGCAACTTCAAAGGATGTAATGCTGATCTTCTACTGTGGCCACCAAGAGGTAGGTGTGGGACTCTGAAATATGAACCCCGTTCAGCCTGCTCATCCTGCCATGCTTCCATAGCAAAGGAAGAGAACTTCTGTCATCTACAGCAGGCCTGGGATAAAAGCAACACAGAACAATGATCTCACTCTTGAATTCAGCCAGATAAAGATACATCTGAGTTTCAGAAATTTTCTAATATTGCACAACAATTCCTATAATTTGATTGCATAAAGCATACCTGCCTATTGGCTCTTGCTCCTAAAAAGTCTTTGGTAAGCCCAGTTTGCCTACTTGAGAGGATAACATGTAAGTGCCAGCGTTTAGAAAGACGTGCTTAAATTCTGTGTGGAGTTGTTAGAGACTTGAATCCAAACATATGGTTGAGGACTGAAGAGTAGAAAAATATTTATCTAATCAATGGAAATTTGCAAGCCTAAAAGGGAGACATCTGAAGACAATCAAGATTTGTGAGAAAAAAAATATTGAAGCAATACTTACAAATCAGGAAGACAGAATGGGTTGATGAGAAAGAAGAGCTCAAGAGGAATGAAGAGCTATCTTCATCCCTGTTACATGAGGCAGATGAGTACGTATGACGAAATATGAGATTTTTTTAAAAACAATATACTCTTGGTAGGGTCACGATCTGAATTAGGTATGTAGCAAATAATACAGTCTGTCTTTCCTGTGTGACTTCCATAAAATTCATATTCAGCAAGTCTTGCTTTATACCAAACAATGGGACATTCAGCTTATATGTGAGGGGAGAGGGCATTCCAGTGAAAAGAGAGGGCACAGAATGGGAAAGAGAAGCAACATTGGCACAAAAGAGGCAAAGAATGCCAATTCAGAAGGCGGGTGTGAAAGTAAAATCTGCTTCCATGCCTGCTACAGCATACATTACACAACTGGCACTTCCTTGGCAAACCACCGCTCAGGCACCGACCTTGGCAGCATCACAGGGATAACTTCTATGTGAGGAAGGACTGTTCTTCAACAATATCTCCAAAATGTTTGGCACTAAAGTACTTTTTTAAGAAAGCAAGCATTTCTTCTAATTTGTATTTCAGTTGAAAACCAGCATTTTCTTTTGGCTGCAAAGGAGACATCCTGTCTGTGACTTTTGGTATATTCTTCATATGGTGTTCCAGATTATTTGATATTGCATACAAATGCCATTGCACAACCATTCCATTTTGTGCCTGTTCCCATGTTAGAAAGCAATGAGTGTATTCAAAGAGTTGCTAAACTTAAATGATCTTCTTGTTAATTATTTGAGTAATTATGACAGAGTGCTTGGGGCTGCAATGCCCTGGTAGAAAGTCAATTGACAGAAAAATGGAAAACATTCCAAAAACTGCTGAAACTGAGGTGCTTCTTTTCCACTGAGATGCTATCTTGCTCACAGTAGTGAAAGAAAGATTGGGGATGTTAGGAAGAGGTATATTTTACTTCTGAAACAAAGTAAATCTATTCACTTAAATGGTTTGCTGGAAGTTATATACTTATATTTTGTACTCAGATCATGTAGAAACTCAGTGCCTAATTCCACAAACATGAGAGTGAATCCTATTAATTTAGGAGAGCAAAGTTAGGAACATGCTCAAAGCATCATAGTATATATTTTTTCGACAGCTACTTTAAAGAGGGATGGGATTACATGAACCCTAGAATAAGACTGGGTAAGTGTTTCTAAGCACACTCCGAAGATGAAAATCAGTCTTCTGGATAAGAACTTAAGACTCTCAAAGAAACATGGGGTTAATTTTGAACCTGATTGTAATTATGATTGCTAGAAAGAGACAAATGTGTTAGTCCTCTGTTGGCAAAGAAACACAAAAGTGAACAGAGGCAGAGATGTTTATCACAATGTAGATGAAATTGATTCGTATAGACTTTATATTGATTCGTATTTGATTTCTAAAGAATAGTTGAAACTTTTCAGTGCAGTCAAATAGTAGCATGTTTTCTTGCTATGCACAACAAATTCAAAATCTTTGAATCAGGAGAACAAAACTCTCATGCAAATATGTTTTACACTATTCAGTGCCTCCCACAGGAAGCCTGTTTAGGTGGAACTTGGACATTACTTTTAAATAATGTAGATGTAAATACTATTTCAAGTTTTAAAGGATATAGTAATTCTGAGAATTATTCTTGTCAGCAAAGATTGTACCAATGAACTAACAGATCTCTGTACATAAACCTTTTCAGAAGCCTTCTAAATAGTGTTTTGCCCATATGCATCCCCATACTTACTACCAGATGGCATAAAAATGGTATCACAGGTTGATCTCTCTTTTTTTCTCTTTCACTTCCACTGTCACTCACTATTCATCACTTTGATGAATAGAGGGTCACAGCTAAAATGACAAACTATGGGAAATGCGTGGGGCCTGGATGAGGACCAAGGCTCATTTCACATCCAGCTTGACCATTTAAAGTTGATGGGAAGGAACAGGAACTAGATATGATCAAATGGGATCTGCAGTTGATTTTCACCACACTTCTGACCTGGAATGGACAGAAATTTAGTCTGAATGGGACCTTTATCTTGGCTCTTACTGCGTCTTCCTGGTCTGTGACTGCAACATGCCCTGTGTTGGGTGCTGGTGCTCCCAGACTGGCTGTGCCAGTCTTGAACATCCATCATGACCAGTTAGGCTGCAGATTTCCTGAAGGACTTCACACAACATTAATTCAATTTCATTATTGTCAGAAAGAACATCTTTCTTCATAAGTCTGTGAATCCTGTAGGCAAAAGGATTTTTTAAACAATGAGCAGCAGGTTACAGAAAATGGGCTGAAAGGCCAAAATGAAGGGTGTCATAAACTCTGGAGTTTTCAAGGTGAAGATTTTCTTTTGTAGCTGTTGGGGAGACATTTAGCATCTCTTCCTCAATTTGTCTGCCATGGAACTGAGAACAACATTTCTTTTACTGTGGTTCAAAGGGAGTTACAGAATCTTGGCATTTAAGTGATCTGTGCTTCTGCTTGCAGATAATGTAGCAAAATCCATATCAGGGAACTGCAAATTGGCTTTTCATGTCCAAAATATAGCAATTCCTGCTTGTATCTCAGATCTAGGTATCTCTGTAAGGAGTAATGCTCTTGCATGCTAGTGCAAATGCTACTTGCTGGATAAATCAAAGAGCTTACCCTCTCACAGGTGTATTACTGTGGCTTATAATTCTTGCACAAAGATCTTAAACAAAAAGCTTCTCTCTTCTGCCGAAAATACCCACATTTAGCTGTTTGGCTTACAGCTGAGATGATTGCTTCACAACTTAACAGCCACAGCAAGCAAAATACGATGACATGAAATTAAACAAAGATTTTGATGAACAAACATCAGCAAATAACTGCAGATCTGTGAACGTGAGTATTTAATCCTACTATTTAAAGTTCTCGGACTCCCACATTAATAGTAATTTCTGTGTCTTGCCACTGTGGTATCTGAGTGCCTCACAGGACTCCCATGAGCAAAGCAAATAATTATCCCTGTTGTGGAGGGAAGGAGAAGAGGAGGCTGGGAGAAGTAGCAGTCACGCAGAGCATTTGCAGAACAGCCAAGATCACAACCCATCCTTCCTCCCCTTTATGAGTTCCCCATCCTTCCTTCCTTTTACTAGACTGTTGGCCAAATAAATATGTGCCTTTTATCCAAAGGTCTTTCTCCTGGTTTTATCATCATGATCAAGCTAATTGGGAGCAGGAGGGTAAATGAGGCATAGCTGATGTACATGGCATGATGCCCAGCTGACGCTACTATTAAGCTAATGCCGGAAAAGTTAGGAAACCATAGCCTGGCACAGAATAATAGGCCTATTGCAACTCAAGTGTGGGGTAGAGAGAGATTTTCCTGCAGCTGGCACCTTGTCTACAAGTGGTGTACAAGAGAAAGTAATGAATGATTTGACTCTTTATGTTTCCTATGTTCATTTTATCGCAGTTCATCAGGCACCTATGAGTCTGACTGATGACTATATGTAAAAAGCAACAATCATTTTCCTTAAGAGAAATGAGTGACATATGAAAAATAAGCTCCAATTGTAATCTCACTTTTTCATGGATTAAGTTGGCAATTTAATGGACTGTGCTCATTAGCTGATTTAAGTTCCAGTTCCCTGGTTTTATATCTGATGTGAATATTTTTAAGTTAAAAGTGGCTTGTGATGCAGAATGATAGCTAACAGCTAACGGCATAAATAAGGAACACTGAAAATAATCTAAGCTTTCATTTAAGAGTGAATTTGCTCCATCAAGATAAGGTACCTGGCACCTCACTCAGCACTTTTTCCATTAAAAACCCATGTTTGCCCAAAGGTGAGCATCTGTTAAGATCATTGCTGCCACATGGAAGCCTTTTCCCATATGTACTACATAGAAAATGAAATAAGGGCATAAATTTTTTTCATCACAAATAAAATGCATGTGTTAAGCAAAAGAGAAAACAGCTATGTAAAAGCCCAGCTCTGCCTGGTAGACATGGATGAAACTCACCTTTTTCCCTATCTATAGTCTGATCTTTTTACAAATCCACTAATTTTCTCTGAGTACCTGACTTTGGAGGGGCAAGGCTTGGCTTCTTGGAGGATGACACAGCCAAATCACCAAAGATTTCTATGAAGCTTCAGAGCTGTTTGTGGGTGTGTTACTGCTAGGTTGGAGATGGTGATGATTTACACGAAACTTGTGGATAATTAAAGGTTTCACAGAGTGGTAGCCACTAAAAAGAAATTATTTACTATTGATTAGCCTATTATGGTGAGGCTAATTAAGCAAAGTAACAACTTATTTAGTGTATGGATGGATTTGCCATTTCTGAGAATTTTCTTTAAGCTTGACTGCTTTTCTAAAAGGTACATGCAGATTCAAACAGGAAATCATAGCTAAAATACTCTTCGCCTCCTTTTGTAAAAGGTTGCATTTCATACAGCACAGTGTTCTGGTTTTTTCTTCTGTGTTGTTAGAAATGTTATAGGGTTCTTTATACTCAGAAGCTATTGCAAGATTCCTTTAGGTGAAACAATCCTCTGGCAAAGGGTTATTCTTTAACACTGATCTCTCTCTCTCCTTGGCCACAAGTAGCTGCATCCAGGAGGGACTGAAGAGTGGAAGCTGAGAGGTGCTCATGGCTCCTTTGCTCTACCGTTGGTTGTGTAATAAATACAATTTATTGTATTTATTTTGTGATAGTAGGTCTTCTAGTCCCAAAGCTATATATAGGGAACTGCCAGATTAGACACAGAACTGGTTCTTCAAGGTTATTTTCCCATCATAAGAGCACAAATCACCTTAGGAAGGATGGAGAGACAGAGCAGAGAGACATGGCATAACCAGTTGAGAAGCCCTTGTGGGTCAAAAAGTCATAACCAGGAAAATATCACTCCATTGTAATAGCTAGCAATAGTATTTAATCCATGTTTACAACTCTAGAAAGAATTATAGCTGCATGAGCACTCCCCATACCACCATATTTTTCTACTCCAGGGTTTTTTAGGGGCTCCCTGTCCCTCAGTCCCTTCCAGCATCTGCTGCTGCTGTCTGCTGTGAATTTGCAGCTGCTCTTTCTGTGTGGGTTCTGCTGCCATATGGCACCGTAATTCTCCTTTACTCACCACAGCTCTGCCCACTTTCCTTGTATCCATGGCGTTATTGAATAGTACATCATTTGTTCTTTAAAAAGAACGTTATGTGTTTTGGCTATTAATCATGAATCCAGTGTTTCTATTCCACTGACCTGAAGGCTTAATTAAAGTGATGCCAATTCTTTTGTTCTCAATCATCACTCATTCTCTGCAGTATATGGGAAATTTTCTGTTTATACCCATCCTTACCTGGTCTGTAAAGCTCTGAGCAACGGGCAATAAGATGTCCTCAAAGTGCCATCTTTGGGAAGTACAATTTTCAATAAAGCATATCAAGATGATTTGCTGGGCTTGGAATGTTCATTCAATATGGTGTCCCATGAAATCAAACATCCATGCTGCAGGTCATCTAGGGTAATCTTTCTCAGTCTAACAATTTAATTTTGTCCTGTTTGATGCCTGTAATACCAGGAAGCTGTGGGTAGGAAGATTGGTTTATCTGTCTTTGGGCTTTCAAGCTTTTCCCATCACCACAGCACCCAGAGCAGAGTCAGACAGAGATGAGAATGAAAGGAAGGGAAATTGAATTTTTTTTTCCTCCCATTCTCTTACCTTTTTTGTTATGGTCCTTTTCCATGTTTGTTGCATGCACATGAGCAGCTGTGGGGTTGTAATGACCTCCCATTTCTTCTGCAAAGATTTTCAATTAACAATACAGATGAGTATGTGCACATGAGCACATGCTTTTGCCTGTCAGTGGCAAGCAACGCTGTTCTTGACCTGTCATATCCTCATGCTCTTTTCTAGTAGAAGGGGAAAGGTACTGTGTAGCTTTAATGCTACTCATCAAAAAAACGAAGCCTATTATACTGCTAATGAATTTCTTGCACTCATTTGGTTATCTATTGTAAACTATTCACTAGGCATCAAAAACCCTATTAAGCCGAAAGTAACTTGCCTGAAGCCCATAGGATCAAACTGTTAAACTTTTATATTCAGAGTTGTAAGACATCAACTGATAGCATCTATGTTTTCTGCTTTGTTGTGATGAGAAGTGCCTCACATAAAAAAACGGATGGCATATGAAGAATAAATGCTGCTAAGTAACAGCTGGAGTTTCTCAGGGTGCCTGTGTTCCCCTCCGTGAAATGCTTCCCTGTATAATTTTCTAGGTGTCTCTCATTAAAGCAGAGATGCTATATACAATTACGGTCAACAAAATGATACCTTTGAACAAAAAGGGTCATTGTGTTGCCTGGAAACTCTTAGTCTGTCTAAAACTGAGCATCTGCTACTGCAGCCCCATGTTAATTTGTGTTGTTGCTGAGCAGGAGTGGCTACAGGAACTCAGCCCAAGAGCAAGACTTGTCTGTGGGCAAAAGAAAAGCTGCCATAGCCCAGGGTCACCTGGATAGGGTAAATGGCATTTTACTGCACACTGCAATGCTACATGGTGGGGTAAATACCAAAGTCTCTGCATGTAGGAGCCAAGAGAGAGGATGCATGCTTCTGACACTGTAAAATAGTTCTAGACATAATGTGGCTTTTATGACTCTGCTCTGAATGATGTTCCCTTCAGCAGGGTCATAGCAGCAGCTTCAGACTCTGAGCAAAAGGCAGGGACTTAGCTTGAAGAAAATTTTTGTGCATATATTAATATGCTTGTTTCTTTGGTTCAGTGGAGGAGCGTTATGGACTTTTTCCTATGGTATAATATCACAATTAGTTGTGAGAGCCACTGAGCATATTATAAGGAACATTTCATGCAATCATGTTTTCTGAAAAATTTTTTATACTTTCAAGAGCAAGAATATATACCCAATTATTTTTAGAGTGGCAATTTTCTCTATGTGGATTTAATTAGAAAATTAATAAAGAGAAAGTAGGGGGGCTTTGTTTTTCCTTTTTTTTTACAAATCCAATTTTCAAGAAACAAACTGCACAAATGTTGCTGCCTTGGTAGCCTTTAAGATGATAATAATATTAACAATAAAATCTTGTTCTCAAAAGGCCAGGAAGGCATGTGATGTAAACAGACGCAGCTCCATGGAAGCTCATGGATTGTGGCCAATTGATACCAATTTAGAATCTGTCCTGACCTTTCATTCTGGGTTATAAAGTGCCCTGATGGCAACTACAAATTTTGAAAATGGCAGAGTTCTTTTAAGACACATTTTAAAGAATAACTGGACCTTGAAAATAGGAAGATTCAATGACAGAAAGTCTATAATAAGTAAGGGTTTGGAGAGGTGGAGAGGGTAACAAAGTGAGTCATATTTTCTTGAAGTTCATGACTCTGTTACTCTGAATTATATTGAATTGAATCTCAGTAGGTGAGAAGAGCCAATTGATTTTGATGGATTTGCTCACAGATCAAGGTGCTTATTCAATGACAATTAAGTTGGCAGAATTTGATCTTGTGATAAATACAAATAAAACACTTTTGTGTAAGGCAGGTGAAACAGGGTAGCACCTTTCCAGTTTAGCTACCTCCAATGATCTTCCTATGCATGTCATTGAAGGAAAACTAGAAAAAACTTCTCAACACTTACATACATTTGTGCTGAGGAGACATTTCCCACCCTGAACTTCAACCAGCAGTCGTGTCCTCTTTGCAGCATCCACTGCCGATCAGTGCTCATCTTGGGAACAGCAAAGCCTGAATTCAGGTCTTCTTTATCTGAGAAGGATTTGATTCCATTCAGACTGTATTGAAGGATGGCCAGCCCCCAAGCCCTGTGATGCGCTGAATAACAGTGTATTTGGCTTCCTTTAAGCTGCCTTGCAAAGGGGTGGTAAGCTTTGCATAAGGCAAGGGAAGCCAATGTTCTCTTCTGCGTAAAGGAATGACATCTTTTTGCTTTCAGGCATTCCTCTTCTGCTCCTTCCTGCTGGTGGCAGGCACCCAAAGTTGGAAGTGTGTCTATGCCTGAATATCACACCTAAGTTGAGTTCTTAGTCTCTACATTAAAAAGGGGATGGGAGTACACTTTGTATCTAAATATGATATCATCCCTTATATTACAATATTTGAAAGGAGCTGGGAACGGGAAAAACTTCACGTGTGGGCTGCCATCACACAGCAACACAGGTAGATCGTTGATATTTCTCCTATCTGCTTTGCTTTTCTTTCCTGTAGTAAAATGTATTGTTCTCTCTCTTATTATTTCTGCCTCTGCCTTCACCTGGAATTTCTGCTCATATCTCCTGTCCTTAATATAACCTTTCTTGTATGTCCCACTTTGCCAAAGCAACTAAGGACTGCAGCCCTCAAGAGCTGTTTTTATAGCCCTGCCATGGATACTTTGCTGTTCATTGGGCAACAGTTGCCTTATAACCCAAATCTGTGCTTTGCAAGTTGATTTGACAATATCCAGTGCCACTGTGAAGTTTCTCCGATGGATGTATATTTCCACATCTGTTTGATGTCTCTTCGTGTGCCAGTAGTCATGCTGTGGCAGTGCAGCTGGAGCAGGGTAGTAATCAGTAAGTTTCATTTTGCTGATCATTCTCATGTCACAGACTACGGAGGTAAGAACACCTCTGGTACAGGTCTAGTGATCAACTACTTTCCAATGCCTGGCATGACATACGAGTTTTCAAATGCAGTGTCTAAATCAAATAATATAATGCACAAATTACCTTCTTTTTTTTTTTTTCCAGTTCTCAAGCCACAAATGCAAAACCTGCAAAGCTGTATTTGAAGGGAAAAGCAAAAGAAAAACCACAAGATATGTCATAGAAAAAGTCCATTTTAGACACTAAAACATGAATTGAAGAGTTAGTTGTTTCAGAATAGTTTAGAATATTCTGTATTTTGAGAGATGATTGAGAATATTAACTGTATATGGCTTGGAGTTACAAGTCAATTGAAATCTCTGGAGTTTGGTTCCAAAATATATGTATTTGTAATAAGACTGGAATGGGATTGAATACAGAGAAACCAAGTAAAGCAAGCTGTTGAGGGATATTTAAAGGGAAATAAATCTTATAACACCTATGTAGATAGACTGCAACAGGCAATTAATTGGCATTAACTGGGGAATTGGAACATAAAGGGCTTGCATTACTCTATCAGTGGATACTGCATTACCTTATGTGAATATGTAAGTATAGGAAACGTGGTACAAATATAGGAAATGGTACATGAAGTAAAACAAAATCAAAACACCCCCCCACAAAAAAAGCAAACAACTAAACCACTGTAGTGAAGCTAAGGTATTGGAACAGAGGGTTGTATTTATTACCAACCAAGCAAGTTAGAGTTAAAAAAATAAAAAGTAGAAGGAACAAAGAATTAGTGTAGTGCTTCATAAGCAAGCATTGATTTAACTGGCTCCATCTTAACTCTGCTCCAGAATTAAAAAAAAAAAAAAAAAGAAAAGAAAAGAAAAGAAAAAGAATCAGGTCTTTGCATATGTAGACATGAATGTAATTTAACAGAACAAGCTGAATCATGAATTTAATTACACAGCAAGTGCAAGTAAAATGGTTGTAATGCTCTTATGGAAATGTGACTATGATAAACTTATTCACATTACGTTCTGTTGCTAATTCGATTCTAATGCTCAAGCCCAGAATGTTTAGTTCTGTCACTACAGATGTAACAAATCCAGTATAAAGGAAGACATGCTTTGTAGCGCTTTCAATAGCTGGATATTAAAAAGCTATGTTTTCCTTCTTAATAAATGCTATACTTACAATTAAACAAACAAAAGCACAAGTTTATAGCTGATCTTTATGTCAATGTGTGATATAAACTGCATTAACAAAATTAAAGCAATAAAATTATACATGAAAACTCACGTTGAAAACGAAAGAGGAATAGACTTGAAGGAAACCTTAGTGACATTTAGGAGATCTATGGGAAAAGAAAATTTGTTTTGTGCCTGACTCCTCTGCTACTCATCATTATTACACAAGTATTACCACACCTGCACTTCACAGCCACAATCTTACTAATTAAAATGTTAATAACTTCTTAAAATGAGTCTACGTATTTGCTCTTCCATGCACTATATGAACTGTAATCCCTCTCTCTGCCAATCTTGGATTTTTGTTACAGGGTGGGAAAAGCCCTGGAAAATGTCTGTGTTGTAATGATCTAATGAGTTTTAGAATGGGAAGTTTAGGTATCTGCTGTCCTGATGACATAACATTTCATAAGAATACTCATTTTTTTGCCAAAAGGTAATAATTTTAAGCTGATTTCATTTCTTCTTTTCTAATTTCCAAAGCTGAGGGTAGGGATCAACAGCTGGATATACATAACCAAGCAAGTTCTTGCTGAGAAGAGGAGAGCAGTGTATTACTGCTCTGTGGTAAATAATCCATGTGACCATTTTTACTCTCTGTTGGTATGCGAAGTAAGTGTGGAAGAAAGTACTGCAAACTACATGCACACAGGAAGTAGCTGATACTAACAAGCCCTTTCCCTGAGATAGCTTGCCTGCTGGTATGCTGGTTGTACCATTACATCCATTACAGAGACACATCTACAGCCTTGACATTGGAGAAGTTTTACAAACAACAAAATGCCATCATAAAGTTGCTGTTGATGACTTGACTTGCCAATGACTTTTATTGGTTTTTGATCTGTGTTCTACAGGACTTACAGTTAGCTAAATAAAAGCTCTGGTTCCTTGACAATAATGCATATGCTGTTCATCAGTAGGTCTCTGTGAGGAACAGATATACATATTTTTGATGCCAATAAAAAGCTTCTGACACTATAGTAGCAACAAGAGTATTATGCCACGTATAACATATAATCTGGTATGGAAGAAGAAGAAACAAATTTAAAATGTTTCATTAGGACTTGAACTTCTCAATATCATAGCCTAAACCACCTAGTAACTTTGCCTGTGAGAAAGCAATAAATGGCTAAGTTCTGCACCAAAAGAAGCTGGTTTTGATGAAAGAAATCACTGGGGCTTTGTTTTTTGTTTGACATTTGTCAATAGAAGGCATTTTGGGAAAGTCAGCATGATAGAAGTGATATATTGAAAGCGATTTTTAAAGAAGCCCTGGTAATGCCAAACTGTAGTAATCTGTAGCCCACAGGTCTGATGTATGTGGCTTTCAGAGGGGTCACCTGTAAGAATATGCTCATTCCCTAAGGAATCAAGTGATGGCCAAGGCTGGAGTCACTTCCAGCTCTTTGGAGACTGAAGGCTGTGCCTGAGTACATGAGGTCCAGGGTCCTCAGATCCCACAGCATCCTCATCTCTCCAAACCACCCAGGAGCTGTCTCTCAGAGGGACTCCAGGGACACACTCCCACCGACAAGCGACTTTCTGTAGCGGTTTCTTAATAGCCATCATGTTGCTGACGGTGCTGGTGGATGATTTCTGTCATTTGCTGTGTGGTCCCCAGCCTGACTGGCCAAAATGATCATCTAGGAACAAAAATTGGAGGACCCCTGTCCTTTGTCACAGTTGGCTGTAAAAGAAAACAGGGAGACATCAACACTAGAAGAATTTGCCCAGTGATCATGTCAGTTTATTATTTTCTTAAATTCTTTCAAAAGGATGACACTGACACCACCACATGTGCCAGCCCGTGAAATAAGGAGGATCACTGATTCTAACTGCTGATGGTTTTGTGTCTTTCCGACCTAGCTCCTTTTTACTTTACAATTCTTGTTCTTCCTCATGCCTGTCTTGGCAGATGCGTTGTCCTAAGCCTTACCCCAGCTATGCCCCCTCTTGGTGATTGATCTAGCTACCCAGAAACTGAAGCACCAGTTGTTGGTCACCGTTGCTCTCGCCCTCTAGAGGCTGTGTTTCAGAGCAAAACAATATAAATCAGTGACACTGATTTACAAAAATACCTAAAATATTAGACCTCAATGAAAATTATCAGGGTGTCAATCAAATTTTTGAAAGTTTCCTCTGCATCTTCGTTATATGTTGCACTGCCCCAATAGGATATGAAGAGCTTGGTAAATATTTGGTACTTTCATTTCAAGTGGGTGCTTGATAGTCAGGTATAAAATATCTGATATTGCTGAGACTAGAAAAGAAGGCTGGTAGAGGTATTCCCTGTGATCACTGGCAGAAAAAAGAAGAATTTTACACAGGTAGAGTAAAGCAAGGCTTCCTCTGCAATAGGATATATCCTGCTCATCTTTGAGAAGTGATTCACAAGACTTCTGAAATTACACTGGCAAAAATGTTTCTTTTTTACTACCTATCTTAAATTTCTCTTCTGGATTCACAGTGTAAATATGCTTTTCTGTCTCTCTATACATGACTCAGTTATATCAGAACTTATGAGTTTTGCTGAGAGGATTTGAACTGTTTTAAATAATCTTACAATATAAGAATCATTCTTCTTGGAAAAAGAGATATATTTTTGAATGGAAAAATATTTTCTTTAGCCTAGCAGCAGAAAAATACCTGTCAGGGAAGAAAATTATCACTTAACTAACCAGTAAGCAATAAGATCATAATTTTGGGCACATCCTGATGAAAGCTGACGTCAAGCTTAGCCAATGGCTAAGGTGGGAATAAGTGTAGTCCAGACTTACTATCCCTTGAAAAGGAAATAAAATATAAACTGAAGCTCAATGTGCCTGCTCGATTTCAGGAGTCATGCAAAAAAGTCAAGAAATAAGCACTGTGGCCTGAAAAATTTTACTTTTTTCCATTCCTTCAAAGTCAATGACTAAAGGAAGCCCCAAAATGCTTCATTGTCCCTCCTTTTTGTGCACACATTCACTTTAGAAAATGTGCGTTGTTTGCAGCTGGAACAAAATATATGAAAACGCCTATAAGTATTTAATTCATTTAGCCATTCTGTTTCTCTTTGGATAAATCAGGCTGCTGTATATTCACTACCTTAGCATGTGCACTGCTGAGCCATTACATATTTCTAGTACAATGTGGCTTTTTTTTTTATTGCTACTTTTCAGTATAGAAGAACTCAAACTAAACTTAAGCAAGCATTAGGATAAAGGGCTTTTTAATATACATCTCACAGCTAGTATAAACGAAGTTAAATAAATAAAGTAAACCCCATAATTTTTAAAGCACCATTTTAATTATTTATAATTGAATACTTAAGGAATTTGTTAATCAAGACTAATTTGTTTGTATAAAATTAATCAGTTAAATCCACACTTGATTGCTGCCTGCTTAATGGAGTGCAGCTGGAGACAAAAAAATCTCAGAAATAAATTAATTGATGGGTTAATATAAATAAAAACAGATAAATATAATAAAATATAAATAAAAATAAAATATAAATAAAAATATAAATAAAAAAAGATAACTTATTTGAGCTTTTAAAATGGACAAACATTAGTCATGGCTGTTTCAGGATTCACTTTAATACATGTTTGATAGGATCTGAAAGAACTCAGAAATTCTCTTTTATTTAAGCTTTTCTAAATACTAAAGTGGAATCAACCTTGGATTTAAAGGTATATTAGCTCTCTCCTCACATATTCTGTCTAGTCTTGTGAGAGCTGCCCATTGTACCCAAATACAACAGTTTCTTTAGCAGTGCTGAATCTTAGACACTAAAGACAGCTTCTCCTCAATGGGGGTTATTACAAGAGGAAAAAGAAATTTTCAGTGTGTCAGAGAAGGGACAATCTAATCCTCTTTGCTGGTACATCTGCTCTGGCAGTTTTGCTCTACAAATCAAAAGGCATCCCATTAATTAAAGTTCCTTCATTTTCATTCAGCTCAAGTAATGCGACCAGTATTCAAAAAAAAAAAAAAAAAGGTTTCAAATATCCACTGCCAGAAGTGCATGCACTTTGTCTGGTTTCCGCTTTTTTCTCTTTCTTTTTCTTTCTCCTTTCTTTCTTTCTTTCTCTCTTGCTTTCTGTCTTTCCTCCTCTCTCTCCCCCTCTCTTTCTCTTTTTATGGACAACCTTCTGCTTTGGCAAAGTGCAATACATTGAGAGAGTCTTACAAAACAAAGCTTTCAGTTTTTGGTCAGCAACAAACTCATCTTTGTTCATGCAGCTCTATTAAGGAAAGAAGGCCAATTTTATGCAGGTTTCTATGGTCTGCAGCACAAAGGCATCTATCTGCATGCAAGCTATCTGGCAGGCACACAGCAGACTATGAGATCATCTATTTTAGCAATCGCCAGCTGCAATGAAGAGCTGTAAAAAAAATATAAACTGGTATATATACTGCTTTTATTTTTCCAAACAGGAGGCACTACAGATTTACACATTATTTTGTGAACAGATAACAAGTGCAGCTAATGGGGTGCCTTCATATCTGTATCTCAGGATCTGGTCTGCGTTTTCCCCTATGAGTCTAGGTCTGTTTTCATTGGATAGTAATGTCGTCTATCTTACACAGGAAGTGATGGTCTACTGCTTTATCCCTGGGGTTTTAACTGTTGTCTAAGGAATTCTAGCCCTTTATTTGATGGACTTTTACTGTGCTTTTGCAACCATCCACTATTATTCCACAGTGGGTGGCCAGCTATTTAACACTTGCCAGTCACATCATACACTGCCCATAAAGACCACGTACTGCAATTTCACAGCATGAGGAAAATGAGAGTATTTCAGAATATCTCCTGATAGAAGAGGAAGATTTTTTTAGAAAGGAACTAGAATGCAATTAGAAGGCCTTTTATATTTATATTAAAAAATCAGTACATTATTTGTTTCATTCAGTAGAGTACTACTGCGTAACCTAAAGTAAATCCAGCTCTTATCTATTTGTCTATTGGGCTATCCTAGGCAGGATGCATAACCTGATCTAAAAACACAGTGGAAAGACCCCCTTTCAATCCAGTTGGGTCTGAACTGTATCTGTGGTGAAGATAGACTTACGCAAATGAAGGGTTTGGGATCCATTTAGGTGCAGAGTTCACTTAGATGGATTTGCTTGTGTATTACAATAGGTAGGGGAGAAATGAGTGTCTGAGTAGAGAAAAAGTGAACCACAAGATCCTTTCCTGCAACACAGCATTCCCTGTGATGCACAATGCTCACCTTATGAGCAGGTGAGCAAGATACCAAATTGTAAGGTATAGTGGGAAATCGCAATATGTCAACCCTTGCACAAAACACACCCTAAGCTTGTTTATACTGTTCAGTGACTGCCAGAAAGCTGATGCCTCACTGAGGGAGAGAGCCTGAGGATTGCTGCACCATGTAGTTAAAATATCACTTCTCTAAATCTGAAGGTTAAGCCTACCTTCACTGTGTCAGAAGCATTCTCCTCAATTTATCAACGTAATTCTAAAATGTCAAGCCACTGGATTTAGAATTTGTTTTCTGAAAACATAATTTCCCAGAATATACCATCTTTTATATGAAAACATAATTTCCTGTAATTTCTGAGTATCATGGCTCTTTTTTTAAACTAAAATTATCTAAGTAGCATAAAAATGGTGGAAGAAAGCAGGATGGTGGTCATGCTTCATGGGATATGGGAGGTATATTTACCTGATAAGTTAAAACAACACAAAGGTGCTCTCTTTCAAGCCTATTTGACTGAGAATTTTAATATACAGGAATATAAAATATTCATAAGCTTTTGTTATCCAACACCAGCAGCTTGGAAACAATGAAATTCTGTAAATAGAGAATACTGTGTACTTGTCATTAAAGTGAGGTATCCAGTTGCAGCTAGTACCACAAGAAAACAATCTTTTTATTTCCAGTATATTCTGACCTAACTAGTATGATCCTGCCATCAAACCAGCAATTCTTTAGTGCATGCCTCTTGAGATGAAATCCAGGCTTTGCCTTAGGATACACACTTGTTGGTGCCCTAAGCATCAGAAATGTATTATTACTTTGTATTATTAGTAATATTATATTATTAGCTGGTATTAACATTACTGTTTACTAGCCTCAACCCACAGTAGCAGATGCTGCATAAAAGCCTGTGAGAACTCTGTGTGTATTTGAAAAGATGATTTCTCACATTGCTTTTAGCATTTCTTATAAAAGCCAAAAAATAAGTCTTTTTTTGTTCTCAGATATGAAAGAAAATTCATGCCTTCAGTAACACCTTTGTGAGTGAGTGAGAGAGAAGTGAGCTATATTTCAGATGAATTATTTAGCCACCCACAGACAGTCTTATATGGATGATTAACCTGTTAGTGTGTCTTTTCTTAAAGCATTTTTCATTGTTTATAGTTTTAACGTATACACATGCATGTGCGTGCGCACACATGCACACACACACAAAGAAGGCACATGCCTACTCAAAAACTTGGGTGACCTGACATAGGTAGAAGAAATAAAGAAATAGAAAGGATCAACAGGCTCTCAGCAAAAAAATACATGCCCTCGTGTAAGAATATTCAGAATAATATTTCAGAATATAGGACATCTGTACGTATTTCTAAGGATAAAGAAGCAAACTTCTGTGTGCACTTGTCTGTCTTCAAAGAGCCACTGTGGGATTGCTGGAGGAGCTTCTGGTGGGTGAAATTCTGTCTAGGATATAACTCAAAAACCTCTCACAAGCTGAATTTACATATTCATAATTTCCGAAGTCCTATTCATTTCATTTGCTAATGCTGGAGTTACTACAACTTAATCATCTGCCATGTGTCAGGTAGGCCTTTGTAACAGGCTGCATACATATTATATGGGAAGTAAGAAAAAATTGACTGTACTTAACCTGCAAAGAGCTTCCTAAGCCTCCTTTGCAGAGCTTAGTAGGATAAGCACAGTAGTTATAGCTTCTCAGTTGACGTGAAGTAACTTACTATGCTACAGTAATCAGGAGACTGTGGTTTCAATGGGATTTACGTTTCTAAGTGCTTATGCTATTTTTGAAAATGGGACTTTAACACCTTAAGTAATTTAGGCCCTTTTGAAGATTTTGCTTTAAGTAATGATATAATGCCTTCCAGCTTTACAGGAATTAATTTATCCTGGGTTTTCACATTGTGCTGAAGGATGCATTTTGCTATTGGAGCTGTACACCGTGACGACCTCATGGTAATGACCCCTATTCTTTGCAATATAGCATCTGGGAATGAAGCCAAAACTCTTCAGGTAGGAGAAAGGCTTCATTCCTTGGGAAGACTTTTTGCCGGATATGTTCAATTCCATAGAATTAGCTAGGTAGGAAAAGAGGCACAAAACCCAGGACATTTGATCTTTCTAATCCAGTGTTCCTGTCTGAAGCCCAGAATTCAGTCCTGTTTGCTTTTTTCCACCTGATCAATGATGTTTTTCAGTATGCAACAAAAGAGCGTTACCTGTAGAAACTTGTTCTCTTATCCTGCTAGACAGAAAGGTCCTATCTCGATGTCTAGATATTGGTATGCACATCATAAGTTTTGTTCAAATAAATTCAGCCTTTGAAATTACTGGCCGCAAGAAAACTTCCATAAAGCTTCTGTAAGAATGCAGAAAACAAAGGTCTGGCTTACCAATAAAAGGAGACACACTTCCAATCTGATAGTTTTTAAAAATCTGTTAACCCCTAGGTAATAGGGATTGATATAACATGGTGATGCATGGAAAGTAAATGGTAATGCCTACAAATGAAATCTTTATTTACACAAACAATTCTTTGTCTTTTGTTTTAATATATGAAACAATCTTTTCATGTCTGGCATGTAATGCAATGCAGCATGATTTGCTGTTGCTTATTTAACACAAGATATTGTGTGCTTTTTAAGAAAGCATGTAAAGCTCAGAATTGTCTTTTACTTTTTAAGCACAATGCCTTTCAAAATGCCTGACCAGGGCAATCCATACTGCTATTTGGTGTGCTTTTACAAAATGGCAGTATCTATCTTTTTCCTCACTCGGGATTTGCAAAACTTGAATAGATTTAAGGAAGACAGTATGCCTGAGGTCATGAAGAGACAACATCTAAAGATCAAACAGCACGGAACTAACACTTCCTTCTCAAAAAAGAGAAACAGCAAAAATTCTTCCTCCCAGATCTACACTTGACTGAAAAGTCCAGCCTTTCAGATGATGTAGCAAGAAGCAAAAAGAGGCTCTCACAGGATCTCAGTAAACTAGAAGAGCGGTAAGCTCTTTGTTACTTGACAGAGCTGATAGAGCTGACTGTCTCTAAACTGTGATGAGCAGAAATATGACCCAATTCTACTTCTGAGTGGCATTGTGGAAGACTCTTAGGATGCCTTGGTTGCTGGGCAAGTTTTCCTGCTTCTATTCCATGAGTCAAAAGATGCCTCTGAACATCTGATTTTTTAAAACCTTGGTGGCAATTCTTCACCTGCTTTTCATAGAATCATAGAATAGTTTTAGCTCAATTGAGTTTCATGATGCCTTCACAGTAAAACTTTCTCTTTTCCCTATCTGCAATATTATGCTTTGCAGTGGCCACACTACCAAAACATTCCTTCTTCCTTACTGTCAGACAACAGAGCACATATTTATACAGCAGCTTGAGATCTCTATGAAGGGAGTGGGAGGCTTTGATGTGCATTTGGAAAATTAAAACCAGCTTTTGATCCTGTTAAGGGCTGTTTTCTAGAGTTTAAATTGCACTCAGTAAAGCTAGATACAGACACTAAAACTTTCATTACAACGAATAGGGTATGATATTTCTGCCTTTATTTTCTTGTAGTGAAGACATTACATTAAAGCAGATAGCATTTGCTACCACTTATCAAAAAGGCAACAGAGTTCATGAAGTTCTCATAAATTACAGTGAGGGATTTATCCTTTATTTATCTAGGTGACCAAAAGGAAAATCAACACATAACTTAGGTATTTATGCAAGTAGAAATATATACATGCATATATATGTACACAACAAGGAGAGATCAGTAGATGCAATCTGTCTTTAATCTAGCAGGCAAAGACAGTGTCTTGAAGTTAAACCAGATAATTAGCTAGAGGTTATATATTTTTAACATTTGAGCTGGTTGGAACAAAACTACTAGGGAAATGATGTCTGACTGGAACTTCAAGCCTTGATGGTATTTTTGAGACAAAATTGCTCACTATAGTATTGTCAATGATCTACTGTCTTTCTTGGCTCTAGAATAGTGGATTTCATATAGTTATATATTATCTATTTTTTTGCCTATGCCTGACTTTCTCACTTACTTCATTCAGCAGGTGGTATATAAGTTATCTATTAGAATCATAGAATCATAGAATAGTTAGTGCTGGAAAGGAACTTAAGATCATCTAGTTCCAACCCCCCTGCCATGGGAAGGAATACCTCACACTAGACCATGTTGTCCAAAGCTCTGTCCAACCTGGCCTAGAACACTGTCAGGGATGGAGCATTTACTGCTTTTTTTTTGGGCAACCTGTTCCAGTGCCTCACCACCCTCACAGTAAAGACCTTCTTCTTTATATGTACCCTGAACTTCCCCTGTTTAAGTTCAAACCCATTCCCCCTTGTCCTATCACTACAGCCCCTGACGAAACGTCCCTCTCCAGCATCCTTGTAGGCCCCCTTCAGATGTTGGAAGTTCTTGACCTGGATAATGTTCTGTAGCCTGTGTAGGGCAAGAAGTCATGCTGTCTTGTATGTCTCCTTCGGTGTCATGATTTCTGAATAACAAAACTGGGACTCAATCCACCTAACTTCAGACATCTACGCTCTTGTGCGCGTGCATGAACTAACCATCCATGGCTCCACTTATGTAAATAAAGGGAAGTAGGTATTTTGGCGATGCAAATCATCTGTAGAATGAGAATGTAAACAAACTAATAAATAAAAAACAACAGATGAAAAACATTGTTCATTAAACTTTGCAGAATTACATGTGCTCACTGGGAAGTTCTGATGCTTGGCACTTTTCAATCGTAATTTATGGAAAAAATTAATAATAAAATATTGTAACTGCTGTACTTTTGAGAAAACTGGCATTCAGGAATGTACAACTTTAAAAATCTTTGTCATAAGATTTGAAATTTTTTCACTGGAAATTGAGGCCTTTCATTAACTTCAGCGGATTTAGGGGTATGTCACAGCATCCTTTTTTGAAACAGTTTGTGTATGCAAGTACCGTGAGCTTAAGTAAAAGCTAACAGTGACATTTACCTCTGAAATTGTTGTATTGGGATGCAGTTATCTTGCACAGAATCTGACTCATGAAGGATTAGAGTATACTGTTCCTTCTTTTATACCTCACATCACTTAATAAGCAATACCTGTTGCATTTTATGATCCTCAATAAAAGAGCAAGCAGTTTCTGATTCAAGCTTCCTACCATGATGACACTTCAAAAATGAGTCATGGTCAGTAGCATTCAACATTTACAATCAGACAAGACTCCTGTGTTTGACATCATATAAAAAGTAAACTGGATTTGAAAAGGTTAAGTGATGACAAGCCTTTTGATTTCTTGTGTATATGCATGTATACTGACTATCTTCAAACAAAATGAATCGTAAATTCAACACACTTTATAACAACATCAGAAGCATAGTCACATGGGCACATCAGGATGGTTCTAGTAGTAGGGTAAGACTCAAGACATTCTTGAATAAAATTCTGAAGAAGAGTTAGTTTATTTTAATTCATGGAATTTAGCACCCAGATGGTAGCAAACTTTGTGGCAATATAACTTCTGATTTGGTTAGAAAGAATGAAATTCTTTAAGCTGATGAATTATTAGAGGACACGCCATTTCGGTGAGAAGGTAAAAATCCAGACAGAAAGCAGAGCATCTAGAGGTGGTGGTGTGTGTCTTGAAAAAGTATAGTGGCAGCTCTGGGAGCTTTGAGAGATGCAGCAGTAGGCTACATGGAGGAAGAAATAATCTCTGAAGGCAATGAATGGCAGGGGTGTTGGAACTAGATGATCTTAAGGACCTTTCCAACCCTAACTATTCTATGACTCTATGATTCTAAAAAATCCTAAATGGTTAGGAATGGATGGAAAATATTTCCAAGCTGAAGAGAAGCATTCTAGACAATTATTTGGAGATATAAAGGCAGGTCATAGTTCCTGGCTCAGACTTATGTTAGTATAAAATATGAAAAATAACCTTGTTTTAAATAATTGGAGACATAATTCTGCAGAGGGTTTCCAGTGTCTGTATAACTTAAGCTCTGGACTCATGGCTCCTGATGTCACTAGAACTCCTTAATGAAATACAAACTTAGACTTTGCAGTGGCTAGTTGCTAATTGCAAATGCAACTAGCCACAGCATATAAATAAATGCAGAGTATTTTCTAGTATGTTATGCCACAGTCAATTCATTGTTCTAATGGTTATTTTACTGTCAGGAGAAAAGCATGGGACATAAGCTATGAAAGCCAGAATAAATTATCGTTAGTACAACTATTTAGAAGTAGTTCTTTAAAATGTATCAGAGGCCAGCATGTACGGAACAGCTGTAGTACTGATGCTATCTATGCAAGTACATTGAATGCTTAGCAGATTGCTGCTGACTGATCTGGGTTTGCTTCCAAATTAAAGTATGTGATCAGTATACATAGCATCACAGAGTCATACACTGAGTCAGAGCTGTTCTCCCAAGGAAGCAAAGAGTTCAAAGCAAACATGAGCTCACTTGATTGCCAAGTAAGATGCTGTCCTGCAGAACACTGCAAGCACTGGTGGTCACGAAACTATGTGTCATTTCATTCGTTGATTGTATACTCTGAATTCCAAATTTACCTTGTTTTTTTCTCTGAAAAGGAAGTGAGAATGTTTTGTTTCAGGGAAAGAATGGGGGAACTGACTACCCCACATATACACTGAGAACAAGGACAGCAATGCCTGTAAGAAGAAAGGTGGGACAATAGTGAAAGCTGAAAGGTTTTGAGCCATGTTGCTGATTGGAAAAGCTGAAGGATTATTTTAACATCTCATAATGACTTTTATAGCATTGCCTTATTATAAACTTTGTAAATGTTAACCACATCACCTTCAGCTCACATTTAGTAACTAGAAGCCATTGTCTGGGTCATTAAGCCACCTACCTTCTGTGTTTTCTTCAAAGGCTGAATGAATACAGTCATCCAAATAGACTGCTTAAAGCACAAAACTGTCGGGTCTGGTGTTAAGCAGTATCAACAAACTCATAAGAAAGTTGAGTTGAAGAGCATTAAGCATGTCATGTTTCACCTCACAAACTACTACAACTCACTATTGGGTTATTCCTGTTCTCACATCCTGAGTGGGCAGAAGCACCCAATAAGAAACTGCGTTTCACTCCACCTACAGCTGTCAAAGGAGCAGAAGTACAGCTCAGTGCAGAGATGCGCTTGAGTCCATTCATTCAGATGCAGTTTAGAAATGGAAGATCTTAAAACCAATGTGTGAAGCTTTGGAAGCTTTAAATAACTTATCTAGAAGATATGGAAAGTATGAAATGCGATTCAGTGCAGTCTTGGGACTAAAATATTATTGAGGTCAATTTTTCATCCAGAAATTTGGAATAAATGCTTCTTGTTTTCTTTAAAGGCTTGTAAGGTAGCATACATTTAGTAAGTAAGGCAATCAGCAAAAACTAATTTTGAGTTCAAAGTCATGTGAGAATGGATTGTAACCGTTTTGATGAAGAGTAATTGATTAGGAAACAATCCTGTAAAGATAAGCAGGTAGATTTTGTCACTTAATGTCTTTCCACATCTAATTTCTGAGCAGTTTAAGATTTGCTGCCAAAGAGTATAAAATAGCTATGAGGCTTAGGTAAGCTGAACTGTAGCAATTCTGGAAGTGATAAAAGGATAAGGTGATTTCACTCCACATCATTGACTTCCTCTTCAGGCACTAAGGCTTTCAGTATGCTAGCCATGGATTGCATAGCATTGTCAATAGTGGACAGCATAATGGAGCTCATTTTTGCTTCTTCGTGGTTTGACAGGTTTTTGTACATTATTTTGTAGTTTATTTTTTCCATTCTTTTCTTTGGTTCTTAAATCCTATTAAGCCTTTTGCAGATTTTTTATAGTCTATTCCAAGCATGATCTGGTTTTCTACTATATGTCTCTCTATTTCTCTTATGTTGGTTCACAGCTGGAGATCTTGCTTTTTCCCTGCACTCCCTAGGCACTGCTGGTTTAATTGTCTAAGAGAAGAGTAACTATGCTGTCGTTAATACAGAAACAATTGAAGGCAATTAAATAAGTCTGCTGAATACAGATCAAACATTTGACAGCCCACAGTGTCAGTGTGACTTTGAAGTGAAAGGGAGACAACTGTTGAACCTCAGGTATTCTCACAATTTATACCCATCAGAGATGAGCTGCTTGCACACTATGTGAGATTAAGGTTTCACCATGTCTCAGCATCCAGACCCAAGTAGGAGAACTAAAACCTATATGGCTGTGGCTGGGTTCTTTCCTAGGGGGTCGAGTGTAGTGTTTTGGCTATTAAAGGTGGTAGAAAGTGTTTTGCTACCTTTTAATATTGGATAATCAAGTTGGGAAACTATTGTGACAATAAAAT
>JBCJKH010021556.1:0-17906 GCA_039877255.1 Loriculus beryllinus
GTGATCATTTTGATGTCATAGCCAATTTTCTTTGATACATCATCCCTTCTCTTTGGAAAGCTCTACTCTACAGCATTATACAAAAAAGCTGGTATAGTCGCACCATTACCTTAAATGTACTGCGAAGGAAAAATTAGATGCTTGTCTATGGGTGGGATTTTTGAACTGTAGAGAGGACTTCAAGAGACATTAATTTTTATTTAATCTCCCAAAATGTTGGTTTTTTTTGAATTTATTTGTTGGTTTCATGACTTTAGTTGTTTATGAGACTGAATAGGCTATCTCAAGTGTTAGGGTTTCACTTTGGGACCTATATACCCATCTTTTTAGTAGTTACACTTATTAAGCATAAATTTGAGAACATTAAATCCTAGAATACATGCATTTAAAAATAAACAATTAGATGATTTATTTTTATTAAAAGCAAACTTCTTTGTTATAAAGTTCTAATTTCCTTATTAAAAAGTCAATCTTTGTAAACAATATAAATTTAATGAAATAAATATAAGGATGTTTAATATCTCTACTAGTTAAAGAAATCATGTGAATATGATTCGCTGTTCCAAATCACTGATACATGTAATTTGCCTGGCTGGGAAAATTGAATGATGTTTTATATTTGTGCCATTAGTTAATTTGATTATAAAAATATTTCCCTGAACAAAGAATTGGAACATTAGTCTTCTTTCTTTAAATACAAAATTAATAGTCATTGTTATTATCTAAAAATCAAATACTTATTTTACAGTGTTCATTGATATTTTTCTCAGATCAATGGTTACATAGAAGCAAATTATCTACTTTGGTTTTGTAATTCTTTCAAATGATCTTTTACTTTGGGTAAAGAATTTTGGTATAGTGAAATACATTAATTGAATAGCAGTTCTTCATTAAAGCCTGTCTTGCCGACAAATGTTTCTACTTGCTATCCCAAGGCTAATAATTTTCAGTTTAACAAAATGTGTTAAGCTAGGCTTCATATTTCAGTTTTGGTTTTCCAGGGCTTCTCTCTTCTGTACTTTGCATAAAGCTCTCAGAGCTGTCCCTGGCAAAGAGAAAGCACTAGGCAGAGGGGTAAACAGGTTGCATTTGAACTTTGGATGTTGGTGAACTGTTTGAACTAAGGCAAGACCCAGCTGAACCTCAAAGGATGAAGGGTCTTGCAGGTTTCTTTCCCTCGTCTACCATCCATGCAACAGGTACATAGAGTAGTTAGAACCTCCAATACGTAGGAAAGCCTTTTCCTTTTTAAGCTATTCTGGTTGTTTCAGATTGTGATCAAAAACTCCTTCTGGAGTTCAAATGACAAGACAGGATATTTTTAATCATAGGTTCTTTGTAACTGACTAGTATAGTAACTTCATATCTCTGGTCAAATACTGGTAGTCATTAATTATGGTATGCTGATAGACAAACAAAGAATGGCAGTTTAATAGTGGTTTTTTTCATATTACAAAAATTGTGCTAGGCTTAATCCAGAAAAAAGTGAAATGGTGAAATGTATTAAGCAGACAAACTGTTGATTGTTGAATTCTTCTTTGAGCTACATATGAATTACCAGATAAGCTATTCTTCTTTATGAAACTGAATAACCTCTGGTTGTGTTTAGAGATGAAGCACTAGACATCTGGGCAATAAAGTATTAACAAAAAATGAAGTCTCTCATTGTTCAGCATGAGCTAAATAGGCATTTTCACAATTGGGTTTCTGTTCTAAAGCCTATACAAGTACCATTTTAGACACTTGATTCCTGAGTTCCAGCTCTCATAGCAGTTTTTCTCATATATTTTTAAGCAGCTGAGTGGAGACCTAGCATGGAAAGTCAAAGAGGAAAGAGCATGTGGTCTCAAAGATGGCAGTGAGGGTCTACATATGTGCTTCAGTATCTGGAAATTAATACATCATCACATGTCTCAAAACACATCTTTAGAAAGAAGTTGAGCTTTTTACCTGTAGCAAGTGGACTGGATTTGCAATGCTTTTTTAATTACCCCTAAATTTAGAATAGTGTTTCAAGTTTAACCAAAGCTAAAACTAAAACTAGAAGCAAAGGTTTTCCACTGTGCTTACATGAACTGTGTGATCCTTGACATGTATTCCCTGCCAACAAAATAAACCCATGGAATGCTGCTATAAGTTTAAACCAGGGTTGTGTAGCACAGTCCTTAACCATGATCAAGCTATTTATACTCAAAATCTAATTTCTTACTATCTTTCTTTGTTCATAGTTGACAATTGCATCCTTAAAATGTTATCTACACTTGCTTTAAGGATAACATGTCGTTTGACAATGAAATGTATATATCTCATATTTCAAGAATATACATGGGAAACTTTTTGCCAGGCTTGCTCGAATTTCCTGATGCTGTTCTAATTTTTTTCCATGGCTGATAATACATCAGATTATAAAAAAAGTTTTGATACCTGCATTTTTAATTCCAGAAAACATGAAATCAGCTAAATATGTGTCACACCAGTCTTAAAGAGTATTTACACTGTTGTGATTAGTGTATTTTAGAAGTGTTACTATGCAGTTTAAAATAAATTAGCAATCTGCTCAAAATCTTTTGGTATGTAGATCAGATGTTGCAATCTGCTATTCATATTGTATCTATGCACATATGTACACACATTTATTTACATATAGGCTTACATGCCTTCAGTAATTTTTTCTTTCAGAATTTGAGGTATAATTTTTCAAAAAATATTTCTACAGGTTTTTTTATTCCATAGGATCTTTTTATAGCCTTTTAATATTAGCACTTTCTTTTCAGTCTTCAGCTTTGAACACACTTCTACCAAATGTGTGAATCTCTCTATCTACAGGTTGTCCATGTTTGTTTCTGAGAGGCTCCAAATTGGTAGCAATCAGCTTGAAAGTGTGTAGTAGCTGTCAAACTTCAGAACAGGCTGCAGATGATCTTATGACTGATTTAGCACGTACTGGAAGCCAAAGTAATGCAAAATAATTGGCTGTTTTCCCCTTCCGTGTTTGATGGCTGGGAACATGATCCTCGAAGACGTTGTCTCAGCTGAGGGAATCTGTGAACACTTCCAAACTCCCAGAACTGCCTGTGTGCTGGGGCTGATCCCAGTTCCATCTCAGAGCAAATTTAGGGAGCTCACCCTTTTGTCTCGCATGCTGCAGTCACAGAAGAAGGAGTGAGTGCACACTGTGGCCAAGTCTGAAGAGCCTGGTAATCAAGACTACAGTCTAGGCTAGGGTGAATGTCTGGTGTCAGTTGCTGATTCTTGGCCTGACGTAAAGTCACTGTGGTTATGCGTGAGATCTCTAGGATTAAGATTAAGTCCTTTACTCTGCCACTCAACCACTGTAATTTTCTCCATCCTGGTTCAGCAAGACAAGGGGAGAAAAGGTAGGTTCAGGGAGCACCAAGAGAAGACTCATGGGTGTGCCAGCCTTGAGCACATCACTGCATGCTACTTGAATGAAGGGAAGCTGCGCTGGAATTTGTCATCTTAGTGAGCTCCAGCTAGGCTGCATGGCATGTGAAAGCCCTCCAGCCTAATTCTGGAGTAGCTTTGCTAAAATGAGCAGAGTTACAGATGGACTTGGAGGTTCAGGCTTCACTTACACTTTCCAGGATGAGTGGCTGTGTTTTCATTGTATTTGGTCTTGCAAACACAGTGTGAAGGGACATCATACAGTTCTTCTGCAAAGATACTGGTAACGGATGTGTGTTAGAATACCTCAGGTTTTGACCCTATAAAAAATTATCCAATCTCTGTTGGGACAAAGTCATAATTTATAGCAATTTATTTTGGCTGATGATGCTTCTGAGGCTCTTGTATATGAAGCAGAGCCTTTACGTATATAAAACCCATATATATATAGGGTTCAGATGGGCAGGAGAAGGCCTCACTGAAACTTAGTAAACTGTGTATGATTAATTGTGTAACAATGACTTTAGGGAACACTATTTGAGGCCTACATCCTGCAAAGTGCTTCTGATTAAAGGTAGGAAAAGGTAGAAATGGCGAACACCCAAGCAGACCATCTGCTGGAGTGTCCGAAGATGGACAGTGCAGCCTGCAGAGCAAGTAGTTGTGTCTGGTGAAGGAGTGTGGTGCGGGAACTGGGTGCGGGTTCATTCCATGCTTCTTTTGAGCATTTGCCACCACTTAAAAATCCCATTCACTAGCAGATGGCCGTCGCCCATCAGGTTTGAACAGAACCTTCCTGACTAGAGTAAGCTAAGCCTATAATAACATGTAAATATTTGCCTTGTTGTTAGTGCATATCTGGAGACTGGTCTGTTTTCCAAACAAAAATAAATCCCTAATTTTTGATGAAGGAGCTGAGCAGAAATTCTGCTACCCTTATGCAGCGTAGAGAAATGTCTAAAACATTCAGCAAAGCATTTCCTTTGTTAAATCAAAGTGCACAGTGTTGACCCTTTCTAAGAACACTGTTATGCATTTTTAATAGGAGTATTGTGAGCAGTTGAGAAGCTGCATAATGAATTTCAAGCATTTCACAATGTGTTTGTTCTGGTTTGTGCCCTCACAGTCAAGAGAGGGGAGTAATATACCTTAAAAAATAATGCTAGTAAGTAGTAAGAAACTTCAGAATGCATGGAGTCACCATCTTTAGAGCAAATGCATACTGTATTCCAATTATAGTCCATAATATTAGCATTTAACTTCTGCTAAAGGGCTCTGAATGTACCATAGAACTTCATAGACAAAACTTGTTCTGATCACTAACATAAATTTAAAGACATCTGCAGAGAACATTAAGATTTGCAATACCACCATAAATAAAGGTAGTTTTGAGATGCCATGTAGCTGGGTTAAATATAATGTTCATTTCCCATTTAGCATTTTTGTATTATCTCCAAATAAGTTACTTATGATAATTTTTCTTTGTCATTTCACAATAAATGACAAAATAAATGACAAAAGCACCTCTTCTAATCTCTTTCCATTGTCAAGGTGTAATGCGACTGGGTTACCTCATTTCTCCCCTACAATGAGGGCACTTTATGTCCTGCGAAAGCAAAGTATACCTTCCTTGGAACACTGCTGTATGGCCAGAGCAGGGTAAAAGAGCCACAGGACGAATGACAACCTGGCCAGCAGGAGCATAAGGATGAGGGAAGTGCTTATTGGTCTGGTAGGTCAGAGGAAGCATGGTAGTTCCTGAAACAGGAGTATATGAGCCACCAGAACACTAGTACCACTCATAATGATTGTAAACCTGCCTTTTTTATTAGCATGAAGTAACAGTACTTAATCTCTAGACAACAGTGTTATTATTGAAACTTGGAATGCATATAAGGAGTTGAAACTATTTTGAAAAATTAAGTATATTCCATAAAAAACAAAAACCAAAGCCAAACCCCAAACAAACAAACAAACAAACAAAAAAGCAAACACACGCCAAATGGTTAAAAATATTAAAGCAAGCAGGGCTGAAATTGGAAAGTGTCATTAAGGAACTCCTCCTTAAGGAGCTGCAGCTTTACTTACTGTGCAGAGAAACAATTAAAAATATCTCTGGGTTGTTTGTTATCTCAGCCTAGTAGAACTAGGAGAGTGTGATGAAGTCTTTTCCTTTGCAAACTTCTGTTACAGTGAAGATTTTTGTTTCCTACTATGAGAAGAATGTGACTTACTTCCTTTACCCCCAGGAAAAGTAACAAGAATGACAGCTGAAAATATTTCTTGGTCAGCTTTTATGTGTGAGATTGATAGTATTTCTTCCCAAATAGGAGGAAAGAAGGGAATGGATAGCATACAGGCAGCATGAAATGTGGAAGATTTAAATCAAAGTGTTTCTGAAGTGTTTTTTGCAATTACACTATGCTGTGAAGCATTCTATATAATCTAGCCTTTCCTTCACAACAACAATTACTCCCCCTGTCTGCTGGGAAGATATTTCTATTATTATGCCATCTAGGAAACTGAGTTCTGTAAACTGGGAGTTGCTTTCAATAGCTTTCCATAGCTACCCACAGTGGGCAGTAAGGTTAGAAACAACTTTATCCTGTTCACTTAAGCAAAACGCATTTTATGGATTTCTTTGTGTGGGTGAAGAAGGGTCACCATAGATTTATGTGAAAGCATTGCTGAAGTTGTATGATTAAAGGAAAGAAGCTAATTTTAGCATATGTAGAGGGAGACAAGAAAGATGAAACAACTAGTTTATTTTAGGGTTACATGATATCTTGTTTGTCCTGGAAAAAAGGAAGGATGAGAAAGGTAGCTTCCTGTTCTCTAGACCAAAGGCTTGGTGTGTATTTTGCAGCATGTGGCAAGCAGTTTCTACAGACCTTCTATGCCCCCTCCACATTCAGGTTAAAGGGAGGGGCAAGAAGAGGTTGTGATCTTAGCTCTGTCTTCCAGGGAATTGGTTGCTGTCTGTACCCAGGACAGTTACATCTTTCTGAGGCTGCAGGTAGTTTGAGTTGGAAGAGACCTTTAAGGATCATATGGCCCAACCCCCCTGCCATAGGCAGGAACACCTTCCACTAGAGCAGGTTGCTCCAAGCCCCATCCAACCTGTCCTTGAACACTTCCAGGGATGGAGCATCCACAACTTCTATGGACAACCTGTGCCAGTGCCTCACCACCCTCATTGTAAAAAATATCCTCCCTGTGTCCAGTCCGAATTTAACTTCTCACTGTTAGAAACTTGTTGCCCTTTGTACTGTCATTACAGGCCCGGGTAAGAAGTCTCTCTCCATCTCTCTTTTAAGCCCCCATTATATATTGAAAGGCCACAAAAATGTCTCCCAGGGCCTTTCTTCTCCAGGCTGAACAACCCCAGCTCTCTCAGCCCATCTCAAGGGCAGAGGGAGAGGGTGGAGGAGCCACATTCTGCTTTCCAGTCTGCTCCAGGTAAGCACAGCAGCATGGTGCTTCTTGCTTTGGCTTGTGGTAAAGTTCCTCTTTGCCATTAAGTTTTGTAGCTGAGGCCAAATAATTTTTAGGGAAAATGCAAAAGAGAAGGTTGCTACAGGAATTACCAACTTGGACATATTCTTCTTCTTACTGTAGGTAGCCAGATCATCTCATCTGTTGCTTTTGGTGTGATATCTGAATATATCTGTGTTTTCTCCTCGTGTGATTAAATTTTGCAGACTACATTCACGTGTATTTTAAATCTGTACTCGATATAATACAGATGACATACAAAGTAGTTAAATTGTGAGAGTCTTTTGGGTTTGAGTACTCTTCAAATAGATTTACCATTGACTTTACAAAGTTACATAGTTTATAAAAAACACCAATTTTACATGCAGACTAAATAAAAATATTTTCTCATCAGGAATATAAGTTTTGATTTTAATTTTGTCCTGCAGATTCCTAAAATGTAGTAGTACAGAAGAAATTTTGACTCATTTTTGGTCAGTAGTCATTTTTGTGTTGTCTTATACTTTTGACAGTCATTTGTATGCACTAAGTAAAAGGTAGGATGAATGGCCTATTTCTGTCTGTTTTCATTACTGTGCTCTTTTTATGTATTCCATCTTATTCTCCCTATATGCCTACTGGGACATTAAAGATTCTGTAATTATTTCAATAAGATCGGGGTTATAGATTTTTTGTTCCACTTACTTGTTTGCTAATAAATCTGCTTCTGTGCTGAAGGCTAACAAATTTCTTATTTAATACTATACTTTATTTTACATGATATCTTAGAGAGCATTTTAAAAGGTCAAGATTGTGCAACTTACTGTTTTCTCTTGCTGTTGTAACGGTCTCAAGGTAGCTCCTTAACTGAGAACTCCAAAGTCATCGTCATCCTTTTGAAAACATAAATATTAAAGCTGATTTTGTTCTTATTTCAGAATATGAAGGAAATTTGAACAGTTTGAGATTTTGCAGTGCTTAAAGCCTAGAGTGGTTTTAACTCTAGTAGGAAGTATGTTTGTGGTCTCACAAATAAGAATATGCTAAGGGAGCAACATCAACTGGATAAACTGGAGCAGTGCAATAATATGTTCCTCACATATGCACAGGCTTTTCCCCAATATCAAGTTCTTTGTGGTGTAAACCAACATTTTTTTAGCCATTTTCACCACACTGTTTCAGCCCAGAGTAGGTAGAGTACTATGTAGGATGGATGTGTTACATCCTGTCCCCTAACTCTTCAAACCCATTCCCAAAGCTGGGACCGAACTCAACAATGCTGGTATTCCCAAGGCACTTTTCAGTGTAACTTCCCTGGTGCCTAAATTTATACTTATTCTTATATCCAGAAGTGCCCATTTTTTTACTAGTATTGAGCAAATAATTGCTTTTCCTGGGTGTAAGTGCTGTGAAACTGTTCCTGGAAGAGACTGCCTTTCCCTGATGTCACATGTGTGTTGAAGGGGGATCCAGGTATTGTGCAGAGGCATTGATACTCACGTTTTTTCTGTAGTTATGCAGTGCTTGTCTTAGGAGGCAATTGACAGTTACTCAGTCCTTGCAAGACTGATTTATTATTTATTTAGTGTCTGCACAAAGCAAAACAATTAGCATTAGATCTGTCAGTTGTGCAGGGCTAAACCCTTTGTTTCTCAAGCTCACTAACTGGACATTTTCTGTGACTTTTTTGCCCACTCACAAAGACAGCACAGCAATTACCTTCTTAAAAGACTGTTTGATCTTGTGTACCTATGTAAAACGCTGTTTCCCATATGGGCCTTATAATTATCCGGCGTGTATATTTCCTTAAAGTTTGAATGATTAGAGGACCTTGTGAACTGGACTTGTCAAACCTTTTGGAGATTTGTGGTGAGCTTTATAGCATAAGCTGCTATTAGCTCTACCCAACAGCTGAAGCAATTTAGCCAACTGCTCTACAGATAAATTGCTTCTTTGCACTCTGGTCTTTCCTGAGACAAGATGGAACCCCGGGACTTGACCTCAAGGAATCTTTTACTAATTCTTGAGGCCAAGCTTCATATACCCTTGATCTTCAAATTATTAGGTGCCCAGTGCTAGCAGACTTCAGGAAATGTTAAGCTATTTTTGAGGATTCAAGACTCTGCATGTTTCTATAACTCTTAAGAAATTCCCATCAAAAACTATACAACTCTAGTAAGCACTCATCCATACAGAGCTGGAGTACTTCTGGGAAGGATGAAGACAAATTAGATATAATCCAGAAAAAAAAAGGCAACAAGAATGAAAGAACTCATGAAGATGAGAGATAATAACCACTCTCAGCTTGTAAAAGGGATGGAGATGAAATTCTGGAACGGGATACATAGAAATACTGTTGTAACTCCCTCATTGGAGGGCTTTTTCTTTAAGAATAGGTTTGATGGTAATCAATTGGGCATCATTTGAGACTCGTATTGCCATTACTTACAGATAAGCAGTCAAGGGATGGGGGCATTGTGAGCAGTCATATATTTATCTCCTCTATGATAACACAGGTGTTTAAATCCAGCACTTATTAGACTCACTGATTTCCCCCCTACACATGCTTGCAGGAAAAAGGCAGATGTTGGAGCTTTTTAGGATGACCCACTGCTAGATAATAGCAGGGCTTTTGTAAGTAGTCTCCAAGGATGCAAACCGCAACTTTCTAACATTTGGCTTTCTAACCCTTGCTAAGGTTTTGTCTACCTGACAAAACTCCTGTCATCTTGAATTTGTTACACTCAGCAGGACAGATAAGCTGCTACATATCATCCTGGATAATAGATCAGGTTTTGTTGGTAACTTCAATAAAAATCTGTGGCTTAGACATAGGTTTTTAGAATTTTAAGGTGCTATTCTTATACATAGACTGAATTCACATGCACACAGAGGCCAAGAAATGAATCACACTGAGAAACTTCTGCATCAGAACTTCTGTTTTCTTCATACAGTCTTAATATAAAGATTCTATCTATGGAAAATACTTAATGTTCCTATGCAGGTTGCTTCTATGGGATAGTATTCTCAATCAAATGTGTGTGCTTTCTGTTTGGCATGAATTGCCTCTTCTGAATTTGGAAGTTTTGCTCTTTCTGTGTTTATTTAATGATAAAGAACTTCTCAGTAGCACACATTTATTTATTTGAGTTGATATTTGCAATTGGTGTTGAAAGCATCTCATAACCTTATTTTCAGTAATCACTGAAAATGAGATTCACATAATCTGACATGCTGAATCAGGAGCTTTGACTCCTGATTGTTTCTTAATACTTCAGGCTATTACTTGAAGTGTAGACATGTCAGAATTGGACATGATATTCCAGTACTGGTCTTATTGGTGACTAGTTGCAGAGCTGCTGACTTTCCATACTTTCCGGCTTATAGGAGAGCATTCTCTTCCTTTTGCCTACATGGTTCTTGTCAAGGTTACTCTGGCAGTTCTTGTGCAGGTGACTTTTCATAATTGTTATTTTCCAGCCTGCTGTCTTTCATTTATAAAAGCAACATGCACAAAACATGTTCCCTTGCAGTTCAAATGAGTATGCTTCCCAGATACTTTTCATCTTTGCCATTTGCTATTTACACCTTCATCAGCTCTTTACATTTCCTCCAATTTTTACTAGGTGAGTAATAGAAATACTGCATAGCACCAGGTTGAGAACATCATGCTTCAAAGCATTTCTCAGGATATTTCCCTGTTTGCAATTTTTTTTTAGTTATCTGCCAGTGAGTATGGTTTTCTTAGGAAGACCCATTTTCTGCAAAATCAAATTCAAGGCTGTTAGTCCATCTGCCGTTTTAGTATTTTTTTGTGGCATCCTTTAACAGTTTTGATGATTTCAGATCCAGGTGAGTCTTGTTCGATTGTACCCTATTTATGCTTCTCAAATATTGATATACTGTTTTGTCCAGTGTTTCAAAATTGAGCTAAAAAATAAGTGAGGGAAGGGCTGCAAGATCTCCTGAGCTAGTCATTTCTGAACCCTTAGGTTAAGATCTCTAATCCAGTGAATTTAATGTGTTTTACTTATTTTTACTTTAGCTGTTTAGTAACCTACATAGTTACGAAGGAAATTGCAAGTGCTTGGTTGATACAGCAAATGATGAATGTATCACGTGCTGAAATATGTAGCAGTTGCACTTACCTTCTGTATCACAACTGATAATCTCATTATCAACTTTGGGGACCAGACCTGTGTCATTGCCCAGATGTTATTAGACCATGATTCTATTTAACCGTGCCAGAAATATTTTTTTTCTTCAGATTGCTGTCTTCCATAATCGGTGGTCTCCATTCTGAACTGCTGTTTTGTCTTTACTTCTGTAAGCTTCCACATCTTCACTTTTGCCATATATAAAAGAAATTGCTCCAAATACATTTCCTCTCAGCTCGGATGTTTTTACACACACACGAGCCCGCACACGCACGCGCACACACATACACATCCTTCTTTCATGACTGCAGATTTGGGGGTTTACACTCTGATATTCAGTATTCTTTTGTATTAAAATACCTACGTTACTCTGTTTTATTTGTGAGTGTCTTTAAAATTATTTGGCAACACTGGCTTTTTGCAGAGAAAAGAAATACACATCATATGTCTTGCACGTTGTAATTGAAATTCATTTGTGATTGCTCTAACATAGGCAGTTGCCAGTTTTAGGCAATGATCAGTTTATTTTTATCTATCCTACTGAGTTCTAGTACTGAATGATTTTAAGTTGCTTGGTTTACTTTTTATGTTGGGAATGGATCTATAATTTTTAGACACTTCAAAAATAATTTCTCAGTATAATCAGAATGTACCAGCTTATGTCTTCAGAAAACTGTGTGGTTTTCTATGTATTTACACTTATTTCTAAGTAATCTTTAGATTACTTAGAAATCTGCTCCTTCTTTTTTCTCATCTGTGTTGGCAGCTATGGAAGACCTGATATTGTTGTCAGTCAGATACAACTATCATGAATTAGCCTGTAAGTCCTAAGTATGTAAATCATACCTTTAATGTGGAGTCTCACATTCTTTCTCCTCCCGGCTGTCTTTCCTATTTGGGTTTCAGTCATTTGAATTGTCATGCCAGGTTTCAGTCCTACCAAATTATGTCATATTTTTTTTCACCAGCACATAACTGTAGTTTTTAATTTCTCTTTGTTGCTCACAGAATAATTTGTAGCTCTCCTTAGTTTTATTTACAACGATTTTCCATTAGGTCTACACTTTATGGCAATATATGAAGTAATTCTTCAGTATTGCTTTTAGATGCTAAATTAAATGTTTTCAGTCTCTTGTTTTGAGGTGAAAGTAGAATTATTTAGAACAATCAGAGCTGGAGAAGTTCAATCGTGAGAACAAAACAGTTTTTTACAGGGCTTTTTTTGGTTGAACTTGTGGTTGTTATGTAATGAAGAGTGTGCACAGAATCTGCCTCTCTTTCTTCTCTTTGCTTAAAACAGATCAAGGTAAACAGCTGAAGCAGAAGGAAACCAACTGTTTTTCCATTCACCTTATTATTGAGCTGTGGTTAAAAGAACTTCCTTTTTGGTTCTATCAAAAGATCTCAGCTAAAACTTCAGTTGAACATGGAGAAGAAATAAACTCTTTCAGGGATGGGAAAATATGTAGAGACACTTGTATTTGCCTAATGAAGCCTAAAAAGTGTCTTAATTGTGGTTTGGCATTTTTTTCTAAATTACACTTTGTAGTATGCAAGGCAGAAAATAGAAATAATTATTTTTGTTCCTAAGCTAGTGATTTAATGTTGAAATTTTGATCTTACAAAGTTCTTTACATCATTGGTTATCATAGTTTGCAATTTTAGCAATGGTAGTATAAAATAGAAATACTAAAGGAACTGAAAGCAGGGAGTATTTTAGAAACATGAAGTGTGAAGCCCTGCCCAATTTTTGTTGAGACCAAGACTTATGCTGACTTCACAGATGCCAAAATTTCACACAAAGATAGTAACCAAATAAGAAAGCACAGCCAGCAGAGTGTTTCTGGGTGATTATTGCGTGCCTCAGGAAGTATTACAAGGCATGAAACTAAAGGATGCATGAGTCTAACCACCTGAGAAGTGTAATAATCACTTGGGGTAGGAACAAGGGGGGCTGAGTTCAGTTACAAAACTGATCTTTTGCGTCCTAAAACAAACCCCTTTGCAGACAAATGCAGAGAAGGAAAAGACATCACATAAATCATGGATTTTCACTGGTGCTTGGAATTCCTGAGTTATTCTAGAATGCAGGAGACGCTGGATAAAGTAAATATAGAAGTGGGAGAGTGGGACCTAGGCACCAAGTCCCTCAGCTTCCAGATGCAGAGTCACCCTTTTTCTGGGCAGTCCATATTTGGCCTAATTCCTCTGGGGGAATATTTTATTTTTCTCTCTCTTTCTTCTGTACACAGTTTAAGAAGGGAGAGAGGAAAGTCCCTTGTCCATTCTTCCCTCTTTTTTCCCTCCATTCTCAGAAGCTAAGTAACAATTTCAGAGTTCAGTTGGAATTTATTTCTTGCTATCAGTCCTGCCTAATTTCACACATTTATTCAGACAGTGAGATTAGAAGATGAGGTATCCTGATTCCCTTTCTCTTTGATGGAAAAAGATGTACGTTTGTAGCAGAGTGGGGTGGAGCAAGTGGTGAAAGGGAGGCCAGGTACCTAATGTTCGTTGTGACAAAAATAGGCTTAAACCACCCACTTTCAATCTGACTGCTGAAGTTCATTCGTATAGATAGCTGCCAGTATCAACAGGCATTGGAGTGTGTGGAGAGCATGTGGTTAATCTGAGTTGGTGCATCCAAACGTAGTCATGGTTGCGTAATTTTCTTGTCAGGTTCAAGTGTTAAATTTGTAGAATATCTTCTGCAACCACTCCATCACAAGGTTTTAAGAGCCATATTTTGCATTATACTTTAAAATGTGCATAATCTTTTCATTACTGAGAAAAAAATGCCACGTGGGTTCAGAAATTGAATAAAGCAGATGCTTAATTTTGAGATGTTCTTGATTTATCATTACTCAGGAAAGCCTTACATAATATACATAATATGCACTATTTTATATCCATAAGTGCTTTCTTGAATAGAGGTGTTTTAAGCACTTGCTCAACAATAAGCACCTCCTTACATGCTTAGAAGTGTTTCATACATATATACATATATACTTAATTTTTGTTCTATAAGCAGCCATGGGGAGGGCATAAAACTGTTTACAGATTTAAAGTCAAGCACATGCATAAGGGATTTCAGATTTAGTGTTTAATTTGAAAAATATGAGTGTAAGTCTAAATCAAATTAAAGAACTGCATTCACAACATTCTCAATGATTTATGTCTTCACTACTAAAGAATGTAGCTGTAATTATAGTATCTTATAGCAGCATTTATCAACAGTGATGCTCATATGCTCATTTGCCACTTGGTGGCCTTTGGTCAAAAAAATGTGCAAAGAAAATAGCTTAAAATGAAGTCCAATGCATAATTTTTAACATATTCTTTACAAAAGAGGCTTGTTGTTTTGTGCATTTTGTTTCACTTTTAAAACTTTGTTTTTAGCATAGAACGCAAACAACTTTCCTGTTTAGCAAGGAGCAGTCCAAGAGCAGCATGTTTGATCTTTATGGCTATACTATAACTTAAACTACTCATACAACTGCCTCTGTATTTCTAGACAGATTGTCTTTGAGTTCTGATTTCTCCATTCATAAACAGTCATTTTTTTGAAATTACCACTAGAAACCTCAAAATATGTTTGCCTGGAGTATTTGAGCACAGCGTTTGGTGATTCCCAAGCTGAACTGACACAAATTTGTCAACAACTTCCACCACAGTTACTTTATGGCTATGGATGTAATTAATTAGTAGATCATCAGAATGAAATGGTTCAGAAAAAACTATTGTAATTTTTGAAAAAATCTATCACCAAGCTGAGCAATAGCAATGCTTGGCTGTAATCAGCATTTTCAGTATTGTCCTTAGTAGTAGCATTGACAGTGCGAAGGCTGGTTTGAAGTCAAATGAGTAAGCCCTTTATCCTCACCCTAGTTTTGGTTGTGTTTCTGTGTTCTGATAATTCTCTTATCTAAAGTCACATATTTGCTGCTCAGGTTAGATCTTCAAATTATTTCATTTTCAGACATCTCCCCAGCTTTTGTATTTCTACATATTTTTCTACAAAGCATTTTTACAACACCTGGTTTTATTTAACAGTTAGTTGGCCATTTGCTTCATTAGTATAGAGCAAGTGAAAGCAGTAGGTAAAGAGCTGCCTTTTTACATTTATGCTTTTCGTCTTTTTTTCTTTAAAGTAATACATTTACATTTCATAATCATAAACATGAAATTGAAGATGAAATCAGTTCTTGAAAGATTAATTCAACCCTGCTCACAGCTGCGAAGACTGTGGAAATAAATATCATTTTGCAGTAACGTATTCCTGACAAAGGGCATAACAAAAGACTGATTTCTATTCAGAGATAGTGGGTATATTTATTTTGCATGTTGGGGGGAGGGGCTGTGGTCGACTGCTTGCGACCCTGACCTAGTTTTGGAGCTGCTTATTATTCAGCTATATGTTTGAGAAATCTCTGTAATTTAATTTGGCAACCTCTTCTGCATGTCTGCACATAGCAGTAGGTGCTCTTAATATTAGTTGTGTCCCATGCTGAATCATATTTATTTAGAAAAAGGAAAATCCTAATGCACTCATAACTCAGAAAGAAACTGTTAATTGTTAGCAGAGAACCGCCTGATTACAGACTGGGTGTCTCGTCCAGGGCCCTGCCATAATTAGTAACCACTGTTGACATTTAGATTTAAATTGAATTTTCTTCTAATTAAACCCAGAGGGGGTTGATCCTCTCAGATGTACAGGTTAATAAAATTAGTCAGAAACTGTTAAACAGTAAACTGAATTCTCCAAGAGAGCTTTCCTAGTGTATTGTTAGGAATTCTGTAATTAATATTCAAAGGATTCATTAGATTTGGAGTTGTCCTTTTTTGTTTTGGATTGCATCTGGGTTTGTTGCAGCTATTTCTTTAATTAAGTCTGTTTGCTTTTGATATCTACAGTAATACTAATTTTCATCATGTTTGTGCATGTGTAATTATAAGTGCTGTAGCACCATTCATCCATAACCTGCAACTGTTATGTGTAATAACAAGCTGCCTTTTTTTTTTTTCTGAGCACATTCAGTAAATAGTAATCCTAAAAACTAAAAACAAGTGTGAAATGAATTTTAGGAATATAGCCTAGACTAACTGGTGTCTGTTTGTCATTGTCATACAAATGTTAAGCTGCCACAGTCTCATTCACTTCTTTATTCACCATTGGTTTTTTTGCTGATCCTTCCCAAGCCTTTTGCTTAAATAGGATCATTTTTTCTGATGAAATGTAGATGTTTCTATTTTTCCTATTGCTTTTTCAAGTACCATCAGTTGGATTGAGGTCTTAGCCTACATGAAATTAATCTGTGGTTTTGCTTCCTTGTCCTGCTCAAAGATTAAGAAGTTAAGAGTATGAAAACTATTAAGCATGCGTGCCAGGAAATAGCAAAGCATATCAGTGATGTGAGAAAAAGCAGGGTCGGAAGTGCTGTAATGAGGTATTCAAACATTAAACTTTGAGAATATCAGAATTTTTTGCAAAACTACTCTGTGGAAGTAAAGTTTTTTTAACAAAGATCTCGTAGACAGAGGAAATCCAGTAAAATGCTGTTGAGCACTGAAAACAATTTAGTACCAATACTAAAAACTTAATATCAGTTTTACAAACAAAAGTAAAGAATGTATTTTACCATTTAATGAGCCTTATGAACATTATGTTTTTGTTTTAAATCAATTTCTGGGCTACTGTAACTTAAAAATAGAGAATTTAGAGAAAAACAAAGTGATAAATGAAAACGTGTAAGGAATGCTATCCTGAAAGAAATCTTGAAATTCATAAAAGTTGTTCAATACTATTAAATTGAATTTACTCCCAAAAGGAATACAATTTCTGTCCCTTTCTCCTTAACCATGTAAGCCAAACAAATAAAAAAACCAAACCCTAGATAACTTCATTTTTCTTGCTTAGTCTGACTAAATAAATTGGATTAGGTAAAGAATGCTTCTCACTCAGAATTGGCTTCAGATGGTACAAAATCACTGAAAACGTATGGAACAGTTCACTGTACTGGTGTACATCACTGACTAAATTCCTCTTTCCTGCAGGTTTGAGGTACAAAAATCACAAGGCAAATCAAACCAGAAGTGGCTGAAACTGTCAGGTGCAGAACTACAAAATTTATCCAACTTAAAAGAGTTGTTGATCTAAATGAGGCTTTAATAGGAACAGTTTGTATGAGTAACAGATTCTGGATTCAGGTGCGGTCCTCAAGGAAACATCCAGCTGAAAAAATCTGAGTAGGAACAATAAAACGGAAAACAAACCTCTTTAGCCCGCAGTCCAATCAGAGTCTTTACACTGAAAAGAGACTTAATATTGCTATTGATTTTTCAAGAAAGGTGTCTGCTATGGTGATGGGCAGCAATTCAGCTGAAATCAATAGGTAATTAAGCCCCCTATGAGAACACAGTCTTAAACTGAATTAAACTAAACTTTTGCAGTGGCCAAATCACATTATCATGAAAATATACCTCAAAGTCTCAAAAATTATCTGTAATCACCTCCAAGCAGGCATAAAGTCAGTCCTAAGTTTGACAATGTCTTATTGACTAATGTCTTATTACATGGAAACTGAGCTTCCATGCTTGGATGAGAATATGCTGACCATGGTCCTTTTATGAGACTGGGAATGTCGTTGATGATCCCAAGTAAGTGATCTTAGATTTTCCCTCAGAATCAAGTACAAGCTTAACCATTGGCAGCAATACACATAGAGAACTAAAATTTGTTTCATGTATAATTTTTAGAGAAGAAATTAGGAGTAACAGGTTTTCAATGTCATGACAGCTGGGCAGAGCTGTTAATGCAAGTGAAAGCAGATGTGTGATCACCAATCTTCTGTTAAGCTATGTGTGTCTCAT
>JBCJKH010021559.1:1523-13612 GCA_039877255.1 Loriculus beryllinus
TCTGGGCACCCTGTGCCAGCGCCTCAGCACCCTCACAGGGAAGAGCTTCTGCCTAAGAGCTCAGCTCAATCTCCCCTGTGTCAGTTTAAAGCCATTCTCCCTTGTCCTGTCCCTACAGACCCTTGTAAAAAATGCTGCAATATTTTTTCCTTTGGAGAAACATTTAATATTTACTTTATCATCAGGAATGTTTCATATATCCAAAATATCACGCATCTTATGTATAGCAAACACCACCCCGATTGACTGATGAGGTGGCAGCAGAAATTCAAGGTGGAAAAGTTTATTCAATGAAGGAAAATGCACCAAAACTGTCTTGGATTATCTCAGCTGGCTTGGCGTACAACGTACGCCCTCCCATCCATCACCAGGTACTGGAAGGACTGTCTCAACCACTTCCAACACTTTATCCACTTTTCATAGCGCACAATGAAATCTGCCTGCAGTTCACATTCCCAACAACCTTCTTTCCCAGTTTGAGAGGGGGAAAACCTCAATTTGATTTCAGTATAAAGTCTCTATTCAGCCCATGAGCGGATCACACCTTTCCCCATGCTTTACACTGCTCGAAACGTTTATTCTTAACCCGCAGTGTTCCAGTGGCGCTCCGAGCAGCCCGCTCCACAGCAGGGCCGGCCCCGTTGCCTCTCCTTGAGCCCGCACAGCCGCGGGGAGCTGCGGTGCCGCCTCCTCAGGGACGTTCCCTCGAGGCGCTGTCTCTTACGGCACATCCCCGGCCGAAGCCCACCCCGGCACCGTGACCACAAGCGCGCAGCCCCGGCCCCGGGAGGCGGCCGTTCCCCGCCCTCACAGGCGGGCGCTGCGGAGGAAGGGGAGGGCGGCCGCGGGCCGCGGCCTCACATGACTGCTGCCGCGATGGACGGCGAGCCACCGGCGGGCACCGCGGGCGCAGGTACGGGGCCGGGAGAGCGGTGTCGTCCGGTCACGGCTCCGGCGCTGACGCGGTGCCTCCGGCCGGGACGCGGGCAGGGTGAGGGGGGCTCCCCGGGAGGGGTCGGTGCCGCTCGCCGCGCCAAAACCTGAGGTAAAAAGGCGCCGCTTTGCCCCGCTCCCCACTGAGGCGGTGGGAGTCCGGCCGAGGCTCGGCCCGCAGCGGGGTTACCCCGCAGCCAGGTCGCGGTGGGTTCCCTTCCACTTGTGAGGGTAAATAAGGGGGAGCCCCCCCCCCGGAATGAGGGTTTGCGGGCTGTGGGTCGGCTTCTCGGGAGCTTCGGGGCTGGCGGCGGGGCCGGGCGCGGAGCGGGACAGTCCCTTTGGAGATTGATGCAGCCGAGGAGTCCGCGGGCGCTGACAGGGCCTCGTAGGAGAAAGTTGGTGCCAGCGCTTGTGAAATGAGCAGTGGGGGTGAATGAAGAAGATACCGTGCTCGGCTTGTAACAGATAAACCGAGTAAAGCTTTTAGTGAGGGACGGGGTGATAACAGTTGTCTAAAGTTCTTTTAAAGCGGCTGAAGTTTCACGCTGGCAATCCCTGCTCTGTGCACAGCAGGTTTTTTTCCACTATTTGGAAAGAAAAACCAGTCGAGGTTACAAGTGGTTAAGCTTTATGCAGGGAAGAGTAGTTTGGTTGGATTATATTCAGAGGCCGGTGTGTGTTGTGTTTTGATAGGCCTGTGATGCTCCTGATGCAGATAATGCTTTATAAATAAATTATTTTGGAATATTTCTGTTCAGGACTGATATAAGATATTGAACAGCAGCCCTTGTGGAAAAAATGTCCTACTGTACCAAAGAGAGAGCTTGCTCAGGTATGTCTATTATGGGTTTACCGTCTGTTTCAGGAGCGTGATAGAGATAAAGCAGCTGACTGAGTATTCTTGATCTGATTAACTTCTGCACTGGTGGTGGTGCTTCTGTCTCATCTGCTCACCTTATCTAGAAAACTGAGCTTTCTTTGACCAAGATGCTGTCGTGAACACTGAGAGAAGGTATCTGATGATCTTAGCAAAAATAACTCTGTGAAAGCCAGAACCTTTGTATTTCTATCATCATGGTGAGGGTTCAGCAGCGTTGGAGGTTTCACACCCGTGGGTAACTGGTTTTGCTCCCGTTTGAGCCTGGTTTGCAGTGATTGCAGGGAGTTAATCCAGGTGTGTTGGCTGGGAAGAGAGGTCTCTCATTTTCTTCTAGTGGTAACTCTTTAACTGTGTGTCCAGGCTGTAGGAGGACTTGGTAGGGAGGGCTGTACCCATTACAGACAGTAGAAATTGCACATAACCACTGTGAGTTCCTTCACAGTCTTCAAGTTTTAGTGCAGGTTGATGGAGAGAAATTTGTTAGTTACACATGTGGAGCTGGTACAGAAACAGAGAAGCTTTGATTGCTTTTCAACACTATTTAAGATGTAAATGAGCTTGTTCTAACTATAAAATGTGTGAAAAGACCATTGGGAGACTGTTGTGTATGGGGTGGCACACAGTTATTTTAATGCTTAGATGCCAAGATCATGTTTTTCCCAAGTGTAATTAAGAGGGTGAGAAATGTGCCAGGAAGATGAGAAGCAAACCAAGGAGATAAACAGTTTCTTCTGATGGGATTTGCTTGAGGAGTTTAAGGAAGGATGATGGTGGAAACTTGGCAGTTTTGTAGTTAAGCCAAAATGCCCTTGTAAAAGTTTCCTGGAGTACAGTCCCGTGTGTCATTGCTTGTTGGGTTGCTTTTTTGGATGTGAATTTTTACACTTCCATCCTTTTTGTTAGAGCTGGGTGTGAAAAATGATAGTTTAGGAATCTTCTGGTGAGAGCTGGGAAACTGCCCTAGCAAGGGGTTGATGTTTTGTCTCTGTAGTCTTTTGGAGCATTCCTTGACGGATTTTTTTTCCCCTCCCCTAATCCTGTTATTCTTCAATGTGTGTAGCTCCATCTCACTTTATTGTAAGTTTGGGAATATGGCTCCATGCTGTCTTGTGAATGGACTGTGCTCCTTGTATTCCCACACTTAGGAAATCACTTAATCACTTAACGATCTAATGGCATAGTTAAAACAACAGGCTGCTAGGCTTAAAGCTAGTACTTGGTTTGTCACACAGATTTACTGTGCGGTGTTGGAAGGAGATGACTTCTTGTTGGAGGGGGTTTTTTCCTGCTGTAGTAGTGATTGTGATACTTCAAGAAGCAATTAAAGGCCTGCAGCTGTAGGGGAATGCAGGAATGCAAGTGCTTTTAAATCATTATTAAACAAAGCTTAGATAACCTCACCTACTTTTGAGTTGTGCTGTTACTTCTCTGCTTCGTCATGAAATGCACCAAGTGCAAGTGCTCAATAGCAGTCTTAAACTGAGTTGGAAAAAGCCCCAAATAACAAAACAAAACCAAAACCTCAAACAGCCACCAGAAAACCCCAACACCTCAAAAACAAAGGGAAAAAAGCTCCACCAAAAGAAAAAACCCCAACCCCAAACCCCCAGAGCAGCAAGCACAGGATGCATATTTGACATGCGCACTGAGAAAGCTGCGGTGGTGTTGGCTTCTTGTGTTGTTTTTGAAGGAGAAACCCCAAATGTTAGAGCCTGTTTTCCATCGTCTAATTTTATAGTATATGTATTTTATGAACTTGTTTTGGTATTGGATAGTTTGTGTTTGCAAGGGAATTGTTGGGAAGGGAGAAGGCAGTAGTTAGAATGAAGCTAAATACGATTGCTTGTACCTAGTGATAAATATGGACTTTTTTTTGCCACGTTGAACATAGATCTGTGTGTCAGTTAACTTTATTAGATAAAATAGACTGATTTCTTTGCATTGCTTCTCTCAAAATAAGAGTTGCATGGGTTTAAATTCCTTAAAACACCAAGCAAATCACATACAGTTGTCTCAAAACATATATAAAGCTTTTAAAGGGAAGAAAGTTTTGTTTGCCTTTTTTTTTTTTGGGGGGGGGGGGGGAGGGATGACAACCAACTTCTCTTTTTCTTTGCTTGTTTTTAGGGGATTTCAAATCATGTAAGAATTAAAAGGAAGGGGATCTATTTGAAGTTGTTGAAATCTGCATCAGCTTTCAGGGAAGTTGATGTGGACACTGAATTCTGGAATTATGGAACAGTATGTTTGGCATGGTAAGGGGGAAGGGCATTTCCATTATTCCTGAGGCTTTTCATGAGAAGATGGAAAGGAAGGGGAAATGCTGATGAAAGATATATTTACATTGCTGCTTTAGTATTCCTGGCTTAGGAGTCTGTAGTGGAGCTCTTATCCAAGGTATGTGTACAAAGCCAGCCAGTTCTCACATTGCGCTCTGTTTCCTGTGAGCTGGATCACCTCTGCTCCACATGGCTGTGGCCTGTGAGGATGGAGAATAAACCTTAGCTATTTTTCTTGAAGGCTTTGGTTCCATTCAGATTCTTTTCTCCTTCTAGAGACTCTGCTATTAATGTAATAAGTAATTCTATGGTACCCTCTGCTTAAGTGTGTCTAGTAAATTTAGCTGATTAGCACCCTGGTGTGATAGAGTTATTAGTAGCATCCATCTGTAAGTGGAGATAAGGCTTCCAAGTTCAGTTGACAGAACTTAAATAGGGAAGGGGGGGTCTGTGTTGTGATTTACCACCTATGCTTTTAACCTTCACATTGCCCTTCTCTACTCTGTGCTTGCTCACATGTAAAACCTCTGTGCAGCTCACCAGGCACTTGAAATTCTACTTTGGGTTTCATAAGTGAATGATCTTAGAAATGTTGATGGAGGAAACTGGTCACTGTGGAGGATGGTTTGGTGTCTGATTCTATGAATGGCAGTCACAAACACTGAACACCAACTAAAGTGTGAAATGCGTGGTATAAAGTAGGAAAGCTTTGTTTTGCTGTAGTACCCTGGGTAAGTTTCTCAACCCCTTTCAGTCCAAAGGCTGCCTAACTTGTTTCCAGGGAAAAAAAACCCCTAAAATTAGGAAGCAGTGGTTTCATAGTTGTTTTCTTTTACAACCAAACAGAACTAAGTCTGTGCGTTGAATTGCTTCTATAAACTTTTATTTCTTACCTTCTTATCCTCTTGTTTGCATATGTATGCAGACATGTATTCTTTTTAACTTTCATATAAAATTATTTTCAGTTATCCCAGACCACTTCCTGGTGTTTTATTGACAACAGATTGAGAAACTGCTGTAGGGAAAGCCTAGCTTGCACAAAACAAGCTGATTTTGATTTTGTCTGCTTCCCTGAGTTCCATACCTCATTTCTGTATTCACTTGTTACTCTATGTACATAAACTTTGCAGCAGATAATGATCTGCTGAAACCAAAGGGAATGCTTTCCAAACTCACTGCTCTCCAGCAGAGAGTGCGTGATGGGAAGCATTAAGTGTTTTGTTACAATGCATGTAAATCCTTTTACTGGTTGAACACAGGAGCTCATACCAATGAGTTCCCACTATTATCTACCATTCCTGGCCAGGGCTCCTGAGGCTGTTCCTGAATTGACTCTTTAGTAAGTAGGATGAAAATGGGCTGAAGAATAGCTTCAGTATATATTGCTCTGCAGGGTTAGTTTTAGTGCTGGGATTAAGTGTTTTCTAAAACAGGTTAACAGCTGTTCCAAAGTCATCTTGTTGTGTTCTCAGACCAGTGTTTGAGGCTGTAAATTCACTCCAAGTAGCTGTCTTGGTGATATGGAACATGCTGAGATTATTAATTAAACAGTAATTATTCACCCTTGTTTGTATGGTTGTCTGATTTATATGATTTCACACATTTAGACAAGGGTGAGATCTAAAGAAGCTACAGAATATTTCAGGAAGAGCCCAATGTGTGAACTGCTGATAAAAAAGAAGAAAGGTATTTCCTGTAGGTGAGCTTTTAGAAAGTAAATTTAGAGAATAAACTTGATGAAAACTGGCAAAGTATTACAAGTGAAGAGAGCCGTGTGAGTGAATTGTCAAAGGAATGCCTGGGTCTCTCTTTGGGGCTTCATTTCAGTTTCTTATAGGGTAATGTGGGTTCAGACCATTGTAAAGAATCGGAGAGGCCTCACCATGGGTTTGGCTGATCATGCTGCAGGCTCCAGGACTTAGAGATGAGATCCTGAAGGATTTATGTTCATCCTATGAATCTTTTCTCCAGTACTTATCTTCTGCCACTGGGAGTTTCAGTAGTTCACCAAACAGTGCTGAGCCACCCGTTAGGGCACAGTTTGTGCCATGAGAACCTGGCTCTGCTGGTTGGCCAGCAGAAAGACAGAAATAGGGAGAGTGATCAATAGGCAGGAGTGCTGTGTTAGTACAGGTTGGCTCTGCTCTCAGGGAAATAGGTGCGCTGCAGTTTTGGCTAGCCCCTCTCTGGGAGCTAGCTTGCAGTGGCTGCAAGTGGTTTAACATCACAGAGGACTGTGAAATTCTGTGTGAGTGTGCGTGCATTGGAGCAACAGATCTCCCATGTCATGTTGCATTTTGCTGATGTGTCTTTAGCAGTTAAACCCATGAATTAAAAGGGTGTGCACCTAGAGAACCTCTGCTCTGGAAAAGTGAGGCTGTCTCCTGCCTCTTTGAGGGTGTATTTTTGGCATTTCCTTTTGACAGTGTGGTTCATCATATCTTGCTGCCCTGTGAAAGGTCAAATATTTTGCCTTGATGTCTGTATTCTGCATGTGCTTTTCTTTTTTCCTTTGCGCTTCAGCACCTATCTGAAAAGCGGCTGTGCAGATGTATTACTGCTTTATCCAGCAGTATTCCATGTCAACACTGAATTAACTTGCATTACCTTACTACAAATTTCTGTCAGGTAGCTAGAACTTTTCAGAAGCTGCTGTGTAACCCCTATGTAGGTGGGGTTGGTAGGTGATACGTGAGTCCATTAAGGCAGAGGTGTTAAGACTTGCTTCTCTGAGTCACGTTAACAGGAATCTGAAACCTGATGGCACACGTGGGATAAGGTCACTTGTCCTGGGTTTGGTTTGGTTTCCTTAAGCTGTTTCATGGAACAAAGAATGAAATGTCTGTTCTGAAGCTGTGTATCTAAGGAATTGGAGATTACTTGTTTTCCCCCATTTATCAGGACCTACAGCACATGAAGAAACAGGTGGGAAATCCTTATCAGAGGGAGGTCAGGGCTTTCAAGTTGCAGATATGTATTCTTATCTTCCCCAAGTTAATCTCTTATGGTTGTCAACTTATAGAATCATAGAATCGTTAGGGTTGGAAAGGACTTTAAGATCATCTAGTATCAAAGCTTAAAGAAATGGCTCTTGCTTCTGTTATGTTACGGTCTTTTTGTGTCTCAGAATTGCAGATATGTTTAAGAAAGGGTGTATCTCTTTTACAACAGCAGGAGAGGGGTGATTAATGCTGCCCAGCTTGTCTAAGTAACTATTATCAGTGTGGATTTAACTTGCTTTGTCAAAGAGCTTGCTCACAGTGTACCTCTTCAATAGACATACACAGAGAGGGAGCAACCCACGTGTTCCAGGCTGGAGAGCAGACCTTGGATGTGGGTTGAGTAGATTCTAGGGTTATATCCATATTTTTCACTCTCTTATGTATGAAGTGGGTAGGGGAAAAGGAGTGCTTCGAAAAACAATGTAAGCTTAGTATATGGTCACATATGTGCAGTTATGAAGTCAAGTTGAGCTAACGGGCTGCAGTCAGTCATTCGATAAGGGAGTACTCTGCATCACCATCTTTGCTGCTGCTTTGATGTAGTTTGTCCTCCAGGGCCATATTCTTAAGAGCATCTTTTTCATTTTTGCATGTGTCTGGGAATCAGAATCTGTTTGTCCAAACCCATCCAGCAATGGTTGAATTCACTGTCAAAAGCTGTTTGATTTTTAGCCATGAGCAGTTGAATAAGTATGTTTGGCAGATTTTGGCAGAGATGGCTGTGGCAGAGCAGCCGTAGGTTGGTAGCTCTTAATTGGGAACCTTTTTCCCCTGCTCTTGAACTTCTTCATATTGACATAGCAAATTATTGTAGTTCACACCCACTCTAGCCTACTGTCATAGGGTTTAATAAGAACTCTCAAATGAAGTGTCTCCTTCCTTTGTAATGACATAAAATTAATGTATTACATTTCTGCAGCGCAGTAAAATCACACATTTTCTTTCCTTCCATGATTTGTTCTAGGCAGGATCCAAAAGTGCTGAGCTAGGCTTTCGTTCATTTTGCCAGATCCTGCTGTGGTGGGAGCTGGACAGACAGGAAATGCAGGCCTCTTAGCTGATTCACAGAACAAATTTGGCCTGTGCTGCTTCTTTTGCTTAGCAGAGATGTCTTTCTGGCTCTGTGTAATTCGTGGTGCTCCTGGGTGTTGTGAAGAGGGAGGTACCGGTGTGTTGAACGTGTGTGAAGTGGCATAGCCTCCTCGGGGAGTGGCTTGCCTGTTGCTCTGGTGGTGTTGCACCACTGTTGGGAGCAGCCAACAAGAGCACAGAATATTCTAAGGCAACTTCTTTTTACATTATCTTATCAGGTCTACTGGACTGTTTTTTCCTTTTTGTCTTTTAGATTTGGCAAAACCTCCAGTAAATGAACCGAGGGAACCGGAACAGTTCCTAATGCAGGCGCCCCAGGGAAATCCACTGCTGCTTTCCCACACCCTACAAGAGCTATTGAGCAAGGACAGTGTTCAGGTGGAGCTTATACCTGAGAAGAAGGGCCTTTTTCTGAAACATGTGGAATACGAGGTTTCCAGCAAGGTAATGTGAACAAGCATTGGTCTTAGTGACTATATTCTCTTAATGTCTGTGCAGTTGCTGTTGGCAAAGTCTAGACTTGATAAATGTGTTTGGTGATGCTGGTTTTGAGTAGGCCAGTTTTATGAGATTCTTTTTAATGCAGTAGTATTATGCTTTCTCGACCTGGGCTTCTGCAGTGTAAAGCATCTTCTAACTGAGGTCTGGTAAATGCTCTGTTTGCTCACTTGAAACCTTGAGTTTGAAACCTCTGTGCAAAAGCAGATGTAGAACACTGAAAACTGAATGGTTTTGTAATGGATTGGTGTAGGCAACTGGGAAGGTCAAACTATTTTGAGCTAGTAAAGAAATCATGTTGGCAGTGCTAAACTGAAATCCTTTATAGGCAGAAAAGGTACTGCAAATCCTTCTGCAGAGGCCAGGCTGCTTCCAGTTTACTTGCCCTGACGCTGACCTGTGGGTTTCTCTCCTGGTGTAAAAGAAGATTGAAAATGATGTATTTTTCCTATTTATAGAGCAGGCAATGAAATAGCTCTTGTGTGTTTCTTCCAAGAAGGAAATCTGTCCTTTTCAAAGCAGAGCATGGGTAATTCACACCTCCCAGGCCACCAAAATGTCAATTGTTGAGTAGTGCTCAATCTGCTTTAGTCACTTGTACATATTTCAGTGGCACATTTGGGTCACTTGTCTGTAGTGATGTTGGGGCTGTTGGTGTTTTGTTGGTGTTTGTCAGAAACTTGTGTGAGGGGAAAGGGACGGATTCATTCATTCACAGTGGCTGCTTCCGTGGCTTTCTGGGGCTCAGTGTTTGTTTTTGCGTGTGATTTCAGGGCACTGGACTCGGTGACTCTGGTGATCTCTCTACAATTTAAGTTTAAGAACCCATTATTCCTTTCAGTTGCTGTCACCTTTCCTGCAGTTGTCTCTGTAGAATGATACCTTCTCAGAAAGCAGCATAGCTTGGCCCTGAGCTTCAGCTGAGATCTGTAATGCAAATCAACATCAGATTCGAAAGTGGGGGGAGGCTCTGGGAGCTGTTGGGCTCCAGTTAATGCCTTATTGCCTTATTTTTGATAATTCACGGTGCCACAGTGAGTGGTGGATGATGTGCAATGCAAATGGAGTGAGAATAAGTATGGTGTTGTGTAGTCTTTTTTATTAGTTGCTATAATAGTTGAATCTGTAGTAATAGTGTGTGGGAGTTGTGGGGTTTTCATTGTTTTTGCAAGGATTCCTGCCTCTTAAATGTCTTGTTTTAGCTGCTGCTTCACTGCTTTTGGAATGAAAACCCAGTTTCTTTGGCATCTTCTACATACTGATGTAAGAAATGCAGAGTGAAGGACTAAGCTTTTAAAGGAGCTTTCAATCTTGTTTGTAGATCTAGCATCAGTGAGAGGCCTCTTGTGAGGTTCACTTAAGGCATCAGTCATTTGGGCTGATACTTAATGTGATCTAGGACTGTTTTGCCACCTTTGGGTTTGAAACTGATTTAGAGACGGTTCCTAAGAGTTGGAACTCGAGGACTTGCAGTACGTCAAGAACTCTCTAGAGCACTTTAAAAATGTCAGCATTGTTTCTAAATGTTCTGTGTAATTTGGAAAACCAGGCAGTTTGAGGGAGCAGTGGCATGGAATCACAGCAGATTTAGGGATATTTGTGATTTGTGGGTAAACTTCTTCCTCTCTGTTTCATGGTCTCTTTCATCTTGTGTGTGAATGAAATCTGACTTGTGTTTTTTAACTGAAAATCTTACTCCTAAAAGGACTTTATGTGGGGGACCAGGCTGGACACCAGGTGCCCACCAAAGCTGCTGTACCTCTTCTCAGCTGGACAGGGGAATGAAAATAGAATGAAAGGCTCACGGGTTGAGAGGACAACAGGGAGAGATCACCCACCAGTTACTGTTATAGGCAAACCAGACTCGACTTAAGGAGATCAGTGTAATTTATTAGCAATCAAATGAGAGTAGGATAAAGGGAAATAAAACTAAATCTGTAAACACCTTCCCTCCACTCTTCCCTTCTTCCCAGGTTTACCTTCACTCCAGACTTTTTCTGCCTACTCCCCTCATGTTCATGACGTTGTCTCTGCTGCTCCTTTCTCCACATAGGAGGGCTTCTCACACTCTTGCCCTGCTCCAGTGTGGTCTCCCTCCATGGGAAGCAGTTCTCCATAAAATCCTCCAACTTGAGTCCTTCCCATTGGCTGCAGTTCTCACTGGTCCAGGGTGGGTCCCCTGTGGGGTCACAGCTCTTGCAGCAAGCCTGCTCCAGCGTGGGCTTCTCTCTCCATGAAGCCGTGGGTCCTGCCAGGAGCTTGATGTAGCGCGGGATTCCCATGGAGTCATAGCCTCCTTTGGGCATCCTCCTCCTCCACTGTGGGGTCCTCCATGGGCTGCAAGGGGATATGTGCTCCAGTGTGGACCTCCATGGGCTGCAGGGGGATATGTGCTCCAGTGTGGACCTCCATGGGCTGCAGGGGCACAGCCTGTCTCTCCATGGACTGCACCACAGACTGCAGGGAGTGAATCTCTGTTCCAGTGCCTGGAGCACCTCCTGCCTTCCTTCCTTCCTGACGTTGGTGTCTACAGAGCTGTTCCTCTCACATATTTTCACTCATCTTTCCATTGGTCAGCATCTTTTTCCCTCCTTAACTGCATTATCCCGGAAGCTCTTCTGCTGTTGGTGGTGGTCTCAGCCTTGGTAGGTCTGTCTTGGAACTGGCTGCATTCGCTCTGTTGGACACAGGGGAAGCTTCTGGCAGCTTCTCACAGAAGCCACCCCTGTGACCCCTACTACCAAAATCTTGCCATGGAAACCCTATATACTGCAGTTTGAAGAATGCCATCTCTATTCGTAACTGAAAGGTGGCTGCCTTTGGAGTCTTCTCCCTCTTTCCCAGCACACCGCCTCTAAAGAGAAGAAATGTGTCATTGCTGGAGTCTTTGGGTGTGATTTCCTTCTTCCTTTTGTATTTAGTGCAGCTGATAGCAAAAAATGCCCCAAACCTCATATGGAAATGCTGATGATTGTCCTGTCTGTTTATTGATTTATTCTCCCTGTTTTCTTACTTGCAGAGATTCAAATGCTCAGTCTACAGGCGATACAATGATTTTGTGGTGTTCCATGAGATGCTGCTGCAGAAGTTCCCATATCGGATGGTGCCGGCACTTCCACCAAAGAGGATGCTGGGAGGTAAATCTAGGTCTCTCTTGACTGGAGGGGTCATGGTGCCAGTGTGAACGAGATGATAATGTAGAAAATATAGGTTTAAAAGTCTTTGCTTCTGCTTGGCTCAGAAAACAACTTAGAGGTTGTAATACACAACTTTGAAGTGTGACTTATTGCTGTCCTAGAAATCTCCTAATTCTTTCTTGTGAGGGTGGTGAGACACTGGCACAGGGTGCCCAGAGAAGCTGTGGCTGCCCCATCCCTGGCAGTGTTCAAGGCCAGGTTGGAC
>JBCJKH010021560.1:0-21027 GCA_039877255.1 Loriculus beryllinus
CACAGCCCCACCGTGATACCGGGTCCCTAAATGCTGTCTGGCGGGAGATTGCCCATCACCCTGCTCCCCAACTGGTGCCTGTGCGCAACCCCCAGGCTGGTACCGAGCCCGTCCCGCTGAGATGTGGGGCTGCTCCCATCCTCATCTGCTGTGCTTGGCGCTGCCTGGGGCTCCTCACCCTCGAAGACAGGGTTGCAGAACTCGGTCTGCAGGAGAGTGAGCATGGATGGCCCCATGAGGAGCATGTACCAGGGACCCCTCAGTGCCACCCCCCCAACCCCAAGCCCTACCTTGCTGTGGTCCAGAGCCTCTGGGCAAAGCACGATCTCAGTGAAGTCCTTCATGGCAGCAGGCGGTTCCCAGCAGAGCCGGGCTAAAAGCCTCCCCAGCACACCCTGCCCCACAGCACAGCCCCCTGCCCCACTGCCTGCTCCTCCCCAGCTGCCCCCATTGGCCCTGGGGTGGTGCGGGACCCCTGCTCCACCATGCACCAAGGCAGAGGTGGTGGCAGTGCCGGCTGTGCCTACATGTGCTGCCCCAGCTCCGGACCCCTTGAAACCCCAAAGGCCATTCCCACTGTGCAGTGAGTGTGGGAAGCTCAGCCCAGCCCCCTCGGCAGGCCCCTTGCCCCGTTAATCCAGCTCAGCTGAGGATGCCGAGGTCAGGCTCTGGCACAGAGAACCAGCGTCTTAAAGGGGAACGTGTGCTTGCACCCATTCTGCTGGGAGCACATCCAGCCGGGGACCTTGCTTTTTGGGTGCGTGGAGGCAGCATTGGTTTGCCTGCTGTTTCCAGGTCCCCGTCAGGGCAGGGCAGCACTGAAGGGGCTGTGTTGGGGACATTGAACACATCCCTCCCAGCACTGGATGCTTCAGCTCTTCCACCTGCATTCCCACTGCCCCTTAATGCCCTGGTGCCCGTCCCTGTTCCTAAGAAGGGGAGAAAGGGGCCATTGTTCATGGGCTTTGGGGGAACAACATGGGCACGGAGGAGCTCCGCAGGGCTGGCGCAGGAGGAAAGGCTCCCTCTGCCTCTGCAGGTGGCTGGAGGAGAGGGGCTGTTGCCTGCATCCATCGCTCCAGGCACACCTTGGGGCATGGATGCTCCAGGCTCTGGCGGTGGTTTCCCTCTGGCTGCTGGAGCCAAGAGTCCTTCATGTGCCAGCCCAGAGACAAGCACAGGCACACAGCAACGTATTCAAGCTCAGATTTATTCCTGCACGAGTCTCCCTTGTACGAGACACTTCCTGCCCATCTTGCTTACACAGTAAACAAGCCACCTGCCAAGCAGCATCGCTGCCCCAGACCGGTACCTGCCGCAGGCAGCCCCTCCATCCTGCCTGCCCTCCCCTCCATCCGAGCCCCACTGGGATGCCCCCGGGCTGCGTGTGATGCTCACGGCACCAGAGTGCTCAGTGAAGGAGAATGGGTTTGCTGGGTTGGATGTAGCTGCCTTTGCGGGCTGGGGCTGGGATTGGGCTGGGTCGGGCCCGTCTCTCCTCCAGCTGCACCTCAGGCAAGGCAGGATGGGGAGGAGAATAAATTAAAGGCTTAAAAGGCCACTGGCATTTGCTAGCTGGAGGACAGAGCAGCAGGGCTGGGGGGGGACACGCACCCCCAGGGCACCCAGCGGGGCTCCTGATCCCAGGGACAAGAAAGCCCCCATCGCAGATGGTCCCGGAAAGCCACTGCCCTTCCCTCCCTCTCCTCCACAGGGCGGATGGTTCTGTGCAACCCCAATGGCCTCCCGCTCCCCCGAAGGGTTTAAGGCACCGTCGCATGAGGATGCAGGTAAAAACCCACCTGAAGCATCCCCCGGCACAAGTCCCTGGAGAGCCAGGAAGCAGCGGGGTGCTCCAGGTTGAGCAAAGTCCACTATAAATACATAGAAATCCCACAAAAGGGTTTCCTCCTTCCTGTCCGTGAGTCTCGCTTCGAGGAGCGTGCGTGGGGCAGCCGGTGGGGACATGCTGCCTGAGATGGGACGGAGGTGACCGAAGGGCTCAGGTCCTTTGCCAGGAGCTTTGGAAGTGCCGGGAGGAGGCCGGGAGCAGTTCACAGATCCTCCGGGATGGCCAAGCGGAATGGGAGCGCCAAAGAGGCCAGGAGGGATGCGGGAGGCTCTCCTGGGTCCCCAGCTGCGGGTCCCCGCTGAGTCAATGGGGCCGGCAGCGCCATGCCCGCGATGTCCCTTGCTCAGTATTTTTATTACACACCAACCAAAAAGAGAAGAAGAAAGAAACTAAAACGTACCCCAAGGTAAAAAACAAACGCCAGCGACCAGGAGGTGCCTGAGCTGCCGGGGCCCTGCCCCGCTGCCGCTGCCCTCCCCGGCTTGGAGCTGGGGTGTTCCTTGCTCGGGGTCTGCTCCTTGGCTGCCTCCAGTTTCCCACTGCAGCCACCTCGGGGTCCTTCCTCTTCACCTCCTCCTGCGCTTGTGGGGCCGGTAGTGAGGGGTGTCGCAGGGGATCCCCAGGGCAGGCAGGGCTGGCTACATGCGGGAGGACGGGCTGGCCAGTTCGTAGAAGAGCAGGTAGGCATCGCTGCTGCGGACGTGGCTGGATGACATCGGGGTAACACTGCGGACATGGGGAGATGAGCTGTGAGCCACGGGGACAAGGCACCAGGATGATGCTCTGAGCAGGGGGCCCCTGCTTGCCCTGACCCTGCACCCCGTGCTCAGCCTCACCGTGAGTCATTGAAACTGTGCCACTCGCTGGAGATGGGGCTCTTGCAGTAGGCAGTGTAGTGTCCCCCCATGGTGGTGCCCGAGTGGTTGGAGACGGCGTAGAGGTTGTAAACGGCATGGTCTGTGGGGAGCAAAGGGGTGCTCAGCCGTGCAGGCTACTGCCCTGCTGTCCCCCAGTGTGCCAGCACGGGGCTGGGGCCAGGAGGGACCGGTACCCATGGCTCTGTCCCCCCAGCACTGCACTCACTGCAGCTCTGCGAGGCGAACTCCCGGAGGTCCAGGTCCTTCAGCTGGAAGTTGATGAAGGTTGTGAGCTTGCTGGTTCGTATTCTAGCCTCTGAGAAGCGTTTCAGGTCTGGGCATCAGGTCAAGGAGGCAAAGGATAAAGGGGAAGCTGTGAGGAACTGCCTGTCCCCCCACCCAGCACCCCCGGCCCCATCCCTCTGGCCTGAAGGATACGGAGCACCAGGATCTTGGGGAACTTCTGGATGCTGAATTTCTTTGTGCACCTTGTCCGGGCTTTGCAGCGACAACATGTCTGTGGGAGACAAACAGCATGAGAAGGAGGGTGGGAGCAGGGGGCAGCCCCATGGGGCTCTGAGCCCACAGTGCTGGCAACACAGGCACGGAGGGAAAGGGGCCCAGCCTGCACCAAGGCAAGCCCCATGTCCCCCACCCCATACCGGTTTCTCATCCCCATCCAGCACATCCTCTTTGGTGAAGAGCCGTAGGCAGTCCATGAGGGTCACCTCCCCATAGCTTTTCTGTGGGAGCATAGTGTGGATTAGGGACAGAGTGTGCAGGGCAGGGCGCTGGGGGTTAGGGATTGAGAGCACTCCTTACCTTGGGGATGGGCAGGGACAGGTCCCAGAAGGGATCGAAGGCTGTGGAGCAGTATCCGCACTCACTGCAGGTCAGTGAACTCTTCAGCTGCCCAACAAAGAGGTCTGGTGGGACAAAGATGGGACAAAACCAGGTGAGACCCCACGTTTCCAGCCCCACTCGCATCCCTGCCCTCTTCTCCCCACAGCCCTGCTCACCGCTGATGCGGCTGTCCTCCCTCTCCTGGTACCTCCTCCACATCTGGCGGCTCTTCTCATCGTCCCTGCAGGAGACGGGCAGACGCAGTGGTACCAAGTGTGGCTGAGGGGCAGCAGCCCCCGTGACAAGCCCAGAGTGGACCCATGTAACCACCCTCCCTCTGCCCCAGCCGGCACTTACGGGAGGTGGTCCAGGGTGTCCGTGCTCGCCCGCGGCCGCACCAGCACACGGTTCACCTCACTGTGCAGCCCATCCAGGAGGAACCGCAGGAACTCCTGTGCATCCTGCTGGCTGCAACACACAGCACATGGGCAGTGAGCAGCGGCGGGAGCTCAGCACCCCCCCCCCCCACCCCGGACACCCCTTACTTGTAGCCGACAAAGCGGGGGGCATATCTCTGGATCTGGATCTTGAACTCGGAGGGGCTCACGCTCTCGTTGGGGGACGAGGTCCAGAGCAGCTGAAGCAGCTTTGCAAACTCTGCGTGCACAGAGGCGGGTCCTCAGCGCGGCTCCCGGCGATGGGGAACACAGCACCGAGGCTGGGGGGCACGGGGGGTCCCAGGGGAGCGAGGACACGGCGCGGGGTGCGGAGGCGAGGGGCCGGCGAGCGGCGGTTACCTGACATGAGCGCGGTGCGCATGCGGCTGTTGTTGTTGAGGTCCCGCAGGTACTGGTTCTGCAGGCAGTAATCCCGCAGCTCCTTGGTGTTGCTCAGGCACTGCAGGATGGAGTTCATGAAGCACTGGGGGAGGCAGAAGGGAAAACCATGGCAACGGGAGGCAGAGGGAGGCAGGCGGTGGAAGGGGGACACGCGGGGCGGGTGGGCAGAGGGTAGGGACGAAGCAGGGAAGCTCTTCCTCAGCTAGCTCCATTGGGATTGGCGTGCAGGGAGACGCCGGGGTGAGAAGTGAGCAAGAAAAGAAAAGGCTGGAAGAAAAGAGACATCTGTGACACCAGGGACACAGAGGAGATGAGGAGGGTCCTTTTGAAGTCAAAGCAGGAGCCAGGGAACACTCTGATCTCTACTACATGTGTGAATCCCTCAAAGAGCATCCTGATGGCCTTGGGTTATCCAAACCTCACTGGGTTTGCATTTGTCGAGCTCCTGTGCCCAGAGCAGATCTAAACACAGAACTGGTTTGGCCCTTCCCTTCACATTCACAGCCACGTGTGACAGTGGATGGACACAGCACCTCTGTGCTGGGACATCCAACTGACAAGGGAATGTAACAGCACGGCCTGGCCTCAGAGAAGAGCTATTTGCCATAAGAGGCTTAAAGTGCAAGTTTGTGGTCTGGCCTGAACTGAAGCCAAGCAGGAAAACCCACTCCTCTGCACTGACAGGCAGTGGTTTTACCCTGCAGATTAACAGGCCAGGAGAGGAATTTAAGTCTCCTTCTTTCCTGAATTCCAATTTAAGAGCAAATAATCCCACCCCTGGATGCAAACCCATACATTACCCTGGAGAATCCCGGTGCGGTTCAAAGCAGGTCAGACAACAGAAAGGTCAAAAATGTAACAGATGGCATCTGCATACACAAAAGAAGTGCTCTGCCTTCCTTTTCCATACCTCTACTCCTCCCCTGCCATCAAACACCACACATATTCCCCTTCCTGTTTGTTGTGTGGCTAAAACAGGAGCCTGAAGTCGCCACCGCTCCCTACCCTTCAGTGATGCTCAGGCAAGCACACTGTTTGTAATGTGTCTGGAGGGAGGAAGCTATTAAAGAGGCACTGCATTAAAAACATGCAAATGTTCCCAGTGACTCCACAGGCCCATGAGGAAGCCAGAGGAAAATGTCATCCCTCTCTTCTGGCTTGCCCGTTTTTATGCACTGCGATGGTTTATGGCTCCTCCTGGTTTAGACTGTAACTGGGAGCATGGCAGATATTTAATCTGTTTGGAAATAATTACAGCAATAATGATTATTTTATTGGGTTTAACCAGGTTCTGAAAATAAAGGAGATGCTGCAGCAATGACAGGCCAGGCCAGGGAGCGGGAGAGAAGATGCTCTGTGTGTGTGAGTGCAGAGGTTTATAGCCTGCTGTTTGCACACCAGTAGGGATGCCTGTGGAGGGCAGGGAGCATCCAAAAGCACCCCTGGTTGAGTGTGCAATGGATGTACATGGAGCACGTGCCCAGATACTCCAACATGAACCAAGCTGCCTGTGACCTCCAAACCTGACTCCATCATGGAATTTAGATGATCACCCCTTTACAGAGCTCTCCATTTGGGAGTGCAGGAGGGAAGGGGGCACAAGGAGAGGAAGCACCACTCAATTCCAGCTTCTGTAGATTGCCTCTTTGAGGCTGCTGCGTTACACAACCTCAGGGCAGCCAAAAGCCTCAGTGAGATGGACTCTGTGGTCTTAATCCCAGAGAAAACACATCTTTCAAGTCTTCTTTGTATCTTCCCAACCTTTCCAAATCCCTGCCTAATACCAGGCTCCACAGAGCTTTCTTTTTCACATTTCCTCTGATTTCTCCATCCTCCCTGTTCCCCACCTCCTTTCTGGCTCTGCAGTGGAGCTGGGGGGTCAGAGGAGCCCTGCGAGGACTCAGCAAGGGAAGGGATGGCACTTTCACATAGTGCACCACATTCGTATCTGACAGGGTTTGATGGTGCCAGTTCCAGGTCAGGAGGGGCTGCAGTGAGCATCTCTGGGGTTGCTCACGCTGTACTGAAAGGGTTTTGCCAGGGTCATGCAAAGAACTCCAGACCACTCCAATCACAGCTCCTGAGACCTCATGGAAGGCAGTGAGTTGTTCTTCCTCCTCCCCTTGCTTGCAGCCTATCTTCTAACATGTGTAAGTAGCACCCTTTACCTGCACCTCTTCCCTCTCAGGAGCACAGCTCAGGTGGGATTAGACCAAGCAGGCACTGAAACAGAGAAACCTCCTGACATCCCCTGCATTAAAGCCAGCCCTTCTGAATGCAGCCTCTCCCCATCAGTGGGAGTCCTTGCCATGGCACACTGACACCGGCTATCAGGGGAGCAGCAGATGCACAAAGTCAGGGCAAATTCTGGATAGGAAGGAGGAGAAGGATCCCACAGGGATGCTGGAAGCAGAGGATGGCATCAGTACCTGCAGCTGCTCTGCTCTGGGGATGCTGAGCTTCACGTCCAGCACGACTTTTGGAAGAGGAGGTGAAGCTTTGCCTTGGACCTCAAGTCTTTCACCAGGAGGAGGTGGCTGAAGAGGACACCTGGCTCTGTGTGATCCCTCATGAACAAGGCTCCCTGCGCTTTGGAAAGTGCAGCTGTAATTCCCCTTCCAGAAAAACCCTTCCATTTCCAACAGCTCTTACCCAGCTGTGCCTATGAAGTGCCCTAAGCAACCCAGTCCTGCCTCTCCCTGAGGTTTAGTGGGTAGCTGCGATGTGTAAAACCCCACTCACTTCTACAGCATCTCTTCCTCTTTCACACTGTCAAACCTCCATAACTATGTTTTCTGCCAGCAACTGGTGCTTAATTATTATACAATAACTGCCTTGATAAATACAAATCTGAAGCCCTTCATGTAACAGAGATCCATCATCTTCCCTCCCATAAATCCTGGAGCTGATCATCTGAAGCATTAGAGGGTCTTAAAGCTTGGATGGGAGCTGAGGTCAACATCCTCGTGTACAGGGAGAGGGAACACCTTCACCAGCTCTCCTCAGACCAGCTCAGCATCCACATCCTGGAGTTTATGATGGTCTTTGGAGCCCGTGAAGCCAGAACAATTTCCCCAATCGGAATCCACACAGTGCAGATGTAAAATGCACAATTATCAACACGCAGAATAGAAAAGTTTGGGAAGAAGGATACAAGATAATTCAATCCCAACAGCCCTTTCCAGAGAGAATAAAGAAGAATCCCTCCCTGTCCCCAGATCTAGAGCATGGATATCTATGAATAAGACATAAGAGATTTTCTATGCCCACTGCAATCACTGCACCACTTGCCTGGGCTTCACCAACACGCATTAACCAGAGCTTGTTGCTTGGTGTCATTTCCTTTCATCTCAATTAACTCCTCTTCCCTTCTCCCTCCTGACTACTCAATTAAAAGAGTGGCCAAAAGTTAATTACTCTAATTCAATTCAGCTGCAATTCCTCTGGGGGAATAGAGAAGAGAATGTTGGTGAGGGGCTGGAGAAGGGAGCCAAGGCAGGAAAACTGAGATAGAGACTCCTGAAGAACCAGCAGGTCTTGGGAGCTGAGCTCTGCTTACACAATGCCCAGCACAGCCTGCTCATGCCTGATGGATAGAACCTGGGAAGCAGGATCCCAAATGGTGCTGCCACGGGAGGAGCAGTAAGATCTATGTAAGAACAAGAGATGATGAGCAAGACAACGATGCTGATGGACAGACACAGACAGACAGCTCTGCAGAGGGGCTGCTAGAGGGCTGTGCATGGGATGGGTGGACGGAGGAGCAGCCAGAGAAACGGGAAGTAAAAGGTGGATGTAAGTCTGAGTTCCCTGGCAAGCTGTCCGAATGCATTCTGCTAATGAACCTCCTCCTCACAACACCCTGGCAGGGCTGCAGGCTAATCAGAACCCCGTCTCCGTGCTGGAAGCCATCCTGACTCGGGCACTGGCGGCCACAGCCCTCAGATTTGGGCCATATGGCAGCTGAATGCGCCAGGCGAAGCAGCACGGCTTGTCGGAGCATGCTGGCAGCTGGGAATGAGCAGTCCAGCTCCACGGCAAGCCCTCTCCAAGCTGCTTCCATCACCACCTGCAAACAAAAGGGCCTTAAGTGCAAATCACAGGCACTTGTTGGCAGCAGAGCTGGGCCAGCTTCAGGCGATGGTGGAAATCAGGACACCAGACTCCAGCTCTGCTCAAGTTCCTCTCTGCTCCCTTTCAGTCTTGATAGCAAATACAAACACGTGCCACCAGCAAAGTTCCCTAGCTCCCTACTCAGCCTCAGCCACCACCATTAGTAAATAGACTGAGTAACATTCCCATCTGACAATCTTGACAATCTGACCCCTTGACAATCACCACTTCCCCTGCTGAGAATTGCCCATTTCTTCTTATTCTCTCCAACAGCATTAATCTATCTCAGGGATTTTAACTTGCACCCCCTGGTCACCATCATGCCTTGATAGTTCTCTGTCAGGGTCTTTATCAAAAAAGGCTTTTGAAATTCAAAAGAAGGCATGTGTGTATTATATACTCTCTCATTCCCTTTTATCCACCGGTCTCTTAACTCATCCAAAGGATTTAAGCAGGTCAGAGAAACACAATTTTCTTCAGCAGAAACCATGCAGTCTATCCCTTATCCTATAGAAAAGCCTAAATATAGGCTCTGAAAGTCCCTGCAGCTGGGAACGTGAATGCAGCCATCGTGCTTTGAAGCTCCCTGAGACTCGTGCAGTTCCCAGATGAAGGGCTAGCTGGCTCTGTCAAAGGAAGAGACAAGTCTTTCAAAGATGCTTGAAGATAGGAGGAACGATGTCAGTGGCACACAGATTCTCCTTTTCCTCCTCCTTTTCTTAGGTTTTCTTTAGCCTCTTTAGCTCCTTGTCTCTGCCAGCTTGTGCTGGGGAGGAGTGAGGCAGTTCTGCAGACTAGACCCACTGGGAAAGAACTGGTGTCAGATGGGAAACAACTAAAATCTCATGGAACTGAGGGTCTTTAACCGGCTTCTGCTGGGACCAGCCCAAGAGCATGAGGCTGTGGTCCTGGAGGTCCCAAAATGTGGGGGTTTATCCCCAGTTGAGGCCATGATTCAACCTAGCACCAGCCCAGTGCTGCTCTGGGGAGCATCATGGTTGACTGATGGCTGTGCAGCACCCACTCCTCCTGTGGCTCCTGGCACCCTTCTGCCTGTGCTCCCTGCCCAGGACCCCTCAGAGCCCTGTGCTGTACAGCAGCTTGTCTGTACAAGGTGCTCAGCACCTGAGCTCCTTTCTTGCTCCCTACTCACTGTGCTTCCTCCTCCATCAGGCAGGCTGGCTATCAGATGTGCCTTGCCTGCAGGGAATAGCTGAGAACAATGGTTATTATCGGATCCTCTGACCACTCAGTGACACATCTGCCAGAACAGTGTACCTGGATTAAACCTCCTTCTCTACCCAGAGCTCAAATGTCTCCAGGATCTGCTATCCATTTTCTTAATGCAAGTGCCTGACAGTTAAATCCATGCCTATGTCTATTAGGGAAATGCATGTGTTATGAACACCATGAATTCAGCCAGCCCTGTTAAATCTATTTGATGTATTCACTTCAATCCTAACCCCCCCTTGCCCAAAAGTTACCTATTGGCCAGGCACTAGAGCTGTCAGGTTGTGAAGGATAACAACATTATGGGACTAAAAGAGAGCAAACCATGAGGGAAAGCAGGCTGGCTGCACGCTGCCTGCATCAGGCACAGGACAGCACTTCTGCATCAAGCGCAGGGAAGCTTCTGAGGCATCAGGCTCCACACACTGATCTGGAAGCACTTTGGAGACATTCACTAATGGACATTAGTGCCCTGAGGGGAAATGAGAAGGCAAGGAAGCTAACAGCTTACATTTGCAGCTGATTTTAAGGCAGAGAGTTCTACATTGGCTTTAACTAAGCCAGACCCAAAGCGGAGTTGCTGCATTGCCCCTGCCCAGAGCACAGGGGACTCAGCCCACAGCTGGAGCCATCATCTCTGCACTATGGACATGCCCTGGGAGCTTCGGTCTCTGGGTCCTGGATCCTCTCTTGACTTCAGGCTGCAGATGGACCTTGGAAGACTCATGGCCAGGCTCAGCACTGAAGTGCTCTCCAGAGATACCTCTCACATCTGCTGGCTGTAAGGAGACAGACCTGAGCCATTCACCATCTCCTGTGGAACAGAGGGGTGAGATGTGTGAAGAGCCCTTCCCAGAGCCCCTCTGCCTGTCCAGATAAGTGGGTGCAGGAGACAGAGAGGTCTATACAGAGGGAAATACCTTTGACTGGACAGCATCCACATGATGTTTCCATAAGCTGGGACTTTCAGCAATCACTCGCAGACTCTCTGGGCTCCACTGACAACAGTTTCTTATGTTTTAGGGCCTGAATGGATGTCCCAGATCTTTACCAAATACTATCATGGTTAAGAGATGGCTGAAATTCCCTTGGGCCTTGGCTGGAATAGGCCTCGATGCAGTGATTTCCACACAAGTCACACAGCCTTGTCTGGAGCGTGTGGGCTTCCCTCCCACTCCAAGCTGCTGCCAGGGCTGGGATTTTGGTTGTTTCTATTTATTTCCCCCCCACCCCATCTCTTTCTTCTTTTAACCTTTCTTTGAGCTCTCGCTTGCTTCCTCAGCACCTAGTGTAATTGCTTGCAGTCTCCGAGGAGCCTGGTGAGGATTTATGTAACGCACCAGGCAGCAATTTGAAAGGCTGCTTTTGGATATAAGAACTTAATGCTACACCAGCCTTGGGGAAAATGAGCTGAAAGCCTTGGGAGGGCTGCGTGGTGTTTGCTGCACGCTGCTTCAGAGCAGGGCTCAGTGCAGGAGCCTCTGAGCATCCCCCTCCTTGCATGGTGAGAAGGGGAGGGAAGAGGTGTCTTTAGCAAGTGGCTTTCTCCTGTATCTCATTATGCTGTGGCTTTATCTAGAGGGGCAGTTGGAGGCAGGCAGCAAACACTCAACGTTGCTGAGCAGTGGAGAGGGGAACAGAGACAAAGGGAAGGGGTTATTTTTCCAGCAGACAGCGTGGTTTTGCTGCTCTTTCTTTCTCTGCTCTTGCACTTCTGGTTGTATCAGGGTCAAACTGTCCTTTGGGTACGGTACCTCTGTTGCTTTCAAGACTGCCACTTGAGGAAGGCATCAGAACTTTGGTCTTATTGATTATTTAAGGGAGGGATTAGGCAGGGATGGGAAAGGGGGTACTTCTAGGAGGCAAAGGAGAGAAGCAGTGTTCTTGTAAGGCTCTTCAGCAAGATGGCCCTGAGGCAGCGCTTGAGTGCCTGTGTTTGAGGGCTGCATTCTCCTGGTTGGACAGCACAGGCTTTGCCTGGAAGGCAATGAAAGCACCAGCAACCAGAAGAAACCACCTCAGCCAGCCCTGCCATGCTCCAGCTCTGCCTGTGCCTCCTCCATTCCCTGCCTACCTGAATCCTGCAGAGACCCGAAGGAACAATGTGCATGCAGGAGGGCTGAAATCTTCCACTTCAGCTTTCCTTAAACTGGAGTTTATAGGTTGTATCCCCTTCAAAAATCACATTTGCCTTCAGTCATTTTCCAATCATGTTGCTGATGGAAATAACACCATAGCAATCAAACCGTTTCCATGCGTCAGGCTGACTGCCCTCCCTTCCTCCGAGCTTTTGAAGTGATTTCAAGTACATTCAACACAGATTAGGGACCTTAAAACTCAGAGGTGCCACTGAGTGAGGTGATCAGATGCAGCTGAGCAGAGGAGAGACATCCCCACGTGCCCTCTCTGAGTATTAGGGAACCAGCATGGGATAAGAGAGGCAGAAAACGGGATATATCAGTCAAGGGAACAAGTTCTTCACTTAAAACTTGCTAGCTTTCTATGCATTAAGGATGAAAAGGGAAAGACTTACAGAAGTTATGCAACTTGCAAGCTAAACAAAGCCTTGCACTCCTGGGCAAATAGCTCATGCCTGGTCGGCTGGGGAAGCCCTCAGCATCCATGTACTGCTGGTACCTGCAGGGTCTGGCTGCAGGCAGGAGCTGCCCTGCCTTTAGCAAGAGGACTCAGGCTACTCCTGACTAACCAGCATGGAGCCCTAAGGCTGTGCTGGCTGTCGTAAATGAACCCAGGCTCTCCTGGCTTTGATATTAAGACTAGAAGAAGATGTGCCACCCTACTGCTCACCTCCCTGGCTCTACCCTCATTGTCCCATGAGGACGATGTGTTTGCCAGCTTTACAAGGCTGCTTCCCACATCCTTACATTTACGTGGGTGTTACAGCAACACCAAACCCTCCTGAGCCACCCTGCTCCCCACTGCTACACCTTGCTATGAGATAGCTCTGGGCCTCACTCTTCTCCCTCTGAGCCACAGCGTAGCCCTTAAGCTCCCACCTCCCAACCAGCATCACCACCAGCCACAGCCTGCCTGGGAATTGCCAGTGCTAATCCATCATTTGCAGCATCAAATAAGCACGTCGACACTTTCCTTTCTCATCCTTCTTGTGTCTGTGAAGTAATGGGGAGGAGAACAACACCACGCCAACAACCAAAAAAAACCCCGACTAAATTAACATTGCAGCTGAGGCTTTGCACGCACAAAAGTCAGGAAGTTCAAAGTTATGGTTCCCCCTCCAGCTGTAATTCTGGCACACTGCACATATATATTAAGACATTAAAGTTAGCCCCATAAACAGTAATACAAAATACTACATGCACATGAGGGGGCCAATCTATGATGGCCAGGGGAGCCATAACTCCAGCTGCCCTGACTCCTGTGCGTGCGCTTCTCCTGCAAAGAAGGAATAAGTCAGCTCTCATTCACTTGTAATTCAAAGCTCAGGATGCTGATAGGGAAGAGAAAAGAGAGATTATTCTGTCTGCTGCTTCTTCCTCCTCTTTTTTTCTTCCCTTTTTTTTATGGCACAGGCTGTTGTGTAGCTGCCTGCGATCAATGCTCTCCCTCTGCCTGACTTTGATATATCAGCAGAAATCTCAGATCTCCATTCCCGTCCTCTCGCTTTGTAAGCAGCACGCACACACATGCAATAGATAAGGGATAGCCTTTGATTGAATTTACTTAATTTATACAATGGGACACCAGAGGAATATTAAAATACAAATTAGCAGCTTCATATTTCACGTGCATTGAAACCTCCCCAGCAGATAATTTGCTGCTGGAAACTCCTCTGCCAAAGGCCTCTCCCCAGTCACACCTCTTCCCTTCCTCCTGGGATCCTCGAGCAAACATTGGGAAAGTTGATAACTGGAGAGTTGCACTTTAAGTCCTTAAAGGGTTGGTAACTCAGGCCAAGATTTCTAAACAACTCTGCCACTGGGGAGGAGCTGAACTGAGAAGGCACAAAAGTTTTCTCAGCACCTACACAGCAGGGTGGAGAGGTGTCTCCGTCTCCATTTCCACGGGAAACAGGCAAACTTGGGTCCATCATGCAGGATCTCTGCTCCCCTCCTTTGGGAGCTGAACTGCAGCAGCAGGGTCCTTTTGTGAGCTGTGTGAGACTCTGGCAGGGCAGAGCAGCAAAACCTCCCCGGGCAGCTTTAATGTCAGGGCATTGCAAGTTTGAGGACTAGGATTCTGCCTGGCTGACCCCACCAGGGCACCCTATCACCTGCTTCTGATGCAGCCTGCAATTACCCAGCATCTGTGGTTTGGCAATGCAAATGTGACAAATCCCTCCTCATTCTAACAGGATCACTTTGGAAGAAGCACGTTTTCTGTTAGCTGTAAGAACCTAAAGCCATGCCTGAAGATGGTATCTCTCACCATTCAGCTGGCCCAGACTCCCATCCTACCTATCCGAGTGGCGATGAAGTGCTGTTGTCCATAAGAGCATCCTTTAGCAGTCCCAAACAACTCAGTGGCTTTCCTCTAACTACCCCTAGTAGATAACCCCCATAAATCAGATAAACCCCCCCCCATTTGGGTGGAGTATTTCATTCTGCTGCACCTACTTGTACCACAGCTGTATAAATCAGAGGTTTCTGCAGTACTGTGGTACCCTTGGAAGCTGCAGGTGAAGGGACAGAGAAGCGGCAGAGCAAAAGGCCCATCATGGTGCACTGCAGGAGGGATGGGAAGGGTCATCATGTACATATTTTCCTCCTGGTTGCCCCATGGATCATAGGTAGGAATGCAAGGGTACAAGCAGAGGAAGCCTGAAGAAGCTCCTGCAATGTTTAAGTGTTCTCCCAATGGAGATCGTTAGCTGGGTTTGAGTAAGAAATCTGCCGCCAGACCTGCTTCTGAAGTGGTCAGTAGGAAATGCCTATAGGTAAATCACACCAACAAATCAAGCCAACCCAGAAGTCAAACTGACACTGTGTGCTTAAACTAAGCTAAAAAGGACCCTGTTGCTTCCAAGTCCGGGCTCTTTAACTCTGCTAGTAGCCAAAGTCAAACAGAAGTGAAGAGATAACTCTGATGGGATTCTCAAAGATGTCTTTTGAAGTTAGGTCAATGAGTCCTTAATTCTGTACACCAGGCCTGGTTCCTCCTGGAGAGGCTCCTGAGATGATCACCTTCATTCAGCTGAAGGCATCAGTAACAAGAGAACCTGATCTGCTTCACCAGAGATTAGACACAGCTTGACCCTTGCAAGGGGTGGTGATGGCAAGGGTAGGTGATATTCCCCATATCCCTCCCTCCCCAGAGAGGGACACCTCACAATAAACCATGTTACCCAAGGCTCTGTCCAACCTGGCCTTGAAAACTGACAGGCACGGAGCATTTACCACTTCCTTGAGCAACCCATTTCCAGTGCCTCACCACCCTCACAGTAAAGAATTTCTTCCTTATATCCAATATCCAACCTGAACTTTCCCTGTTTCACTTTGAACCCATCACCCCTTGTCCTATTGCTCTAGTCCCTGATGAAGAGTCCCTCTCCAGCATCCTTGTAGACATCCTTTAGACACTGGAAGATGCTCTGAGGTCCCCATACAGCTTTTCTTCTCTAGGCTGAACAAATGGCTCAGAACCCTTCCTTGACAAGAACCCAGGGGCAGATTTGCAGGAGTGCTCTGCTCTTCCTTGACTTCCCACTGGGGAGCTGAAAAGCCACAACACGATGGAGAAAGAAGTGCCTTCCAGCAGGCACTTACCCACCTCCCACTGCCACCAAGTCTGGCTGTTTCAATGGAGACTCTATGCAGCTTCACAGGGCACTGACACTTAACAGGATTTTGGAGCAAAAGGATCTGGCTTTACCCAAGCTGCCTGGCACAAGTGGGGAACAAGTAGTGTGTGACTTTGAACCAACCTCCCAACTTGCCCGAGTACAGCCCTTTCCCAGTGTCACAGAAGAGCCGGATAACCAGGATGCTCCTTCTCTGTTAAAGAGCAGTCTGATCCTCTTGACTTTTCTTCCCATTAGAAAGTAAAATGACGCAGGGAATGACAAACTTATGCTGTCAAAACCAAGACAGTCACTTTGAAAATCAATAATACCCCAAGGTGTTATTGTGAGTTAACAGCTCTCTCAGGCCTGAAGAACAGAGCGGGTATTAATGCTGTTCTCGCCGCCTTTCCCACCTCCATCCCCGCTCCTCGAGAAAATCCCTGACATGGAATTCTACTTAAAGCAAGGGCACATTTTCCAGCTCGGTGCCCAAATGAAAAAGAACCGAAAGAGATGAGAAAAAGAGAGAAAAGGAACATGCTACAGGGGCCCCTATGTGTGTTATGTATGGCAAACCCCAAACATCAGCTAGGTCTTTTGGGGTGGGTTGACAGGCAGTGACTCCCACTCCTTTATTTTGACTTGTTTAGTTCAAAGCAGCGTTGGAAGGAATGTGTAACTTCAGAAAGAAACACTGGAGCTGGGGAATACTGACACGAGGTGCTCAGCTCTCTGCTTCACCTCCCTCATCCCTTCCTGCTCCTCAGCCCTTGCTGCCCTGAGCCCACACTGGGGTGGTTCATCCCACAGCTATGAAAATGCACTTCCCAGCAAGTTTAAAAAGAACTCCCCAAAGTGATCAGCTCCCAGCACATGGGTGCTTTAAAGAGAGGTGAAACATGTGGGAAGGCTGCTGAACCTCCCCAGGTTTTGAGGTGCCCTCCAGCTGTGTCCCTGTATTGCTCAGTTATGGAAATGCATGACCCTCAGAGGGCAGGGTGAGAATGAAACAGATGTGAGCTGCCCTGAATTCCCCTTGTGTTTCTAGTCTGCTCAGGGGAGCTCAAACCCCAATACATACAGCTGGTGCCATTGCACCAGGGGAATACAGGCAATTCAGGAGGTGATGTTTGGCACTGGGAACCTATTAACCCCCACTCCTGGGAACAGGCATTGAGCTGTTTGGAAAAGCAATGGCGTTTCTTTTCCTGAGCACCGAATATGGACAGATAGGGCAGAACTGGCACAGAGCTCAGTGCCAGTAAAGCTGCTGCTGTGTTTTAACAGGAGTCAGTGTTAGATCTGCCATCCTGCCCATACTGTGGGCTGGGGTCACTACCTGCTGCCTGCATCCTTAAGTATAATCTACACACTACTCCTGCCATCTCCTGAGGAGGAGGGACTGCATGTAACGCGTTGCCCCACACCATCATCCCTCATCTTGCTGCAAAGGCATTCCTGCAGGGAAAGCACAGTGGGGAAATGACCCAGATAAAGGATGGTGGAAATGCAGAGGATAATGTTTCCTCAATGGCAGCAGGGCAGCTGGGCAGGCAAGCCCTCGAAATAACACAGAATCATAGAATCACAGATGCCCTGCCCTTGCTCACCCCCGCGCCCGGCCTCACTATGGGAGATACCCAGTGGTAAGAGATGTGGAGCCACATTAACCAAAAGGTTCTGCACCAGGGAGGGTCTGCATATCCCACCATGCAGGTGAATGACACATCAGTCTCTTTTCCATCCCTGCCTTGAAAAAAAACCCCTGTCCAAAAGGGCCTTTTCTCCTCCTCCTCCTGTGACAAAGGCGAGAAGCAGAGAACATCTCCTGCCTTGGACATCTTATTAGTTTAATTAGATGATTTTCTGCCTGATTTCTCCTGAACGCTGCAATTGCACAATCAAATCACACATCAGTTGACAACTTCATTTAAAAAATTAGTGTTTAGCAGCTTTGCAGGCTTTAAAAGCTCAAAGGACATCTGTCAGCAATGACCCCTTCTGCTAATGCCAAACAGGCCCAGGCTGTGCCCCCACCTCCCGTCCTGCATGCAAGCTGGCATGCTGAACAAGCCCTTGAGAACAAAACCCACCCCGAGCCTCAGGGCATTCCTAGTTTGTATCTGCCACAGCTACCTGCTGCTTGGCTTTCCCTCTCATGTGTCACTCCACAACTGGGAGTGTTACAGACCTGTCAGCGAGCGAATGGATCCTGCTGCTTGGAGGGACTCGGATGGACTTGCATCAAGCCCTGGGCTTTTGCTAAGTTCCAGGGGAGCTGATGTGAAGCTGTCACCCATGGTATCCAGCATCAGCTAAAGCTGGACCCCTGAGTCCCCCTGTGGGCTCTGCTCATCCTGGGAAAGGTGGGTGGTGATGGAGGGATGGATGGGATGGAGGTGACGGAGGGATGGATGGGATGGAGGTGATGGAGGGATGGATGCTGCTTCTGGATGCAGGTCAAGCACCTGCAGCTGAGCCTGCAGTGGATTTCCCAAGGTGCTGATCCTGCAGGCTGGGTTTGGATCAGCTCAGTGTGGCAAGTCTTGAGTTTGCTTGTGTTCAGCAGGCTGTCAGGAATCACTTCCAGCAAGGGGAAGGGCAGCGGTACCCACTGGTGGACACTGAGGCCATAGTAATGTTCATTGCAAGCTGGGCTTTCTGGAGCAACAAAGAACTGGTGGGGCAGATCCTGGAGGCGGATTCTGAAGGGAGGAGTGATTTACCTCCACTTTCCAGCACGTGTGGGAGAAGAAGACATCATACACCTTCTGAGCAGGGAAGGCACAAACTGCGTCTTTCTTCTAATGGAACAGAAGCCAAAACTGCCTTCCCCTCCTGGCTTTACCTTGTGGTTAATCCAAAGAGCCCTGCTCGCTAGGCTGGAGGATCTGTGATGGGAGCACAACTGATCCTTAGGCTCTCTGAATCCTCCATGCCCCCATCAGGCTGAGGCAATGTTATCCCTCCCTCGGGAGCCCACCTTTCCAAGGAGGACTGTGAACTGGGGTGACACCACGATGACAACACAGCATCCTGTGTCCTTAGACCTGCAGAAACCCCAGCAACACCATCTGAACCCAGACCCTGTTATGAAGCTCAGAAACCGGCCTCCATTGCAGATCTTCAGCAGCCTGAGACATTGATTATAATGAGCTGCACTAATTAGATGGTTTTAATTCAAAGGCCAGCAGGCTAAAAGAGATGTGAATCAGGGGAACCTTTGTGAGGCATCTGCTGGGATTTCCAGCCAGCATAATTCCTCCAAGCTGCCCACTGATGAGTCCTTTAGCAAATGTCTTCTCTCCCACCTCCCTCCCCAGAATGAGACCTTGGCCAGGAAGGACCGGGAAGGTCTCCAAACTTGCCATTCAGACCCCCATTATTCCCTCTGTTCTCCAGCAGACCCCTCTGAGGGATGAAATGACAGCTGTTTCCAACCAAATAAACCTCCTTCTCTTGTTCCCTCTTCATATGTTTGCTTCAACTGTTTCTCAATTGCACAGATGAAAAAACAACTCAGGGAAAAAGCTAATTAGAGGAAGACAACAGAAGCAGATGAACTGAGGTGGAACAGGGAAACGAGGCGGGTCACAAGGGATGGGAAGCTCAGGTTAGATATAAGGAAGAAGTTCTTCCCTTTAAGGGTGCTGGTACAGGGTGCCCAGAGAAGCTGTGGCTGCCCCATCCCTGGCAGTGTTCAAGGCCAGGTTGGACACAGGGGCTTGGAGCAAGCTGCTCCAGTGAAAGGGGTCCCTGTCCGTGGCAGGGGTTGGAGCTGGATGAGCTTTAAGGTCCTTTCCAACCCAAACCATTCCATGATTCTATGACCCTACATGGAGGATGAGAAGAGCAGTGTGTGTGGCTGGTGGCTGGTTCAAACTGGTCAGGAGCCACCAGGACACAGAGCCATGCACTGTGCACGCTGCCAGTGCTGAGATGCTTGTACAGCTTTCCCAGCAGACCAAGGCTTGACGTGCTGTGGGCAGTGTGGTGGAGTTTTGCTGCAGCAGCTCCTGTGCTACACATAAAGGAGATCTCCCAAGCCTTGGATGCAGTGTGTTGCAGATGAGATGCGCAGGTAACCCAGGTACCTCTGTCTGTGACTGGCTGCATGAATGCTGTCCTGTTCCTGCTGGCTAAAGCAGCCTGGAGCCACATCTTTTCAATCACAAATACTATATAATCCTCCAATGAAGATAAAGAGCACAACTTGCCAAGTGCACCTATCGGCCTTGCTAGAAAGGTAAGGAAAAGCTAATGGCAATTTCAATGGGAAACCTCGACTTCCTCGGTGCTTTTGTGCCTATGGGAAGTTCCCACTGTACCTGGGAGAACTGAGTTCAAAAGGATATCACACAAAGAAGCAGAAGAAGGACAGAAAGAAAGATAAAGGCTGTTCTGCATCATTTGCTGTTAATGCCTCAGACATCTGGATTCCTGCAGCACGGGACAGGACAACGAGGGACAAGTAGAATGTGGCATCAGGGTTTAAATAACGGACCACACTGAGCACCTTGAGTGCAGGTCGGTGATGTGGCACCAGCAAAGCACCAGTCAGGAGGGGAAAAGCAAGGACATACATGAGCTGACAGCTGGGAGCCATCTCTTAACCCTTACAGTAAAGCAAGCCCTACCACCCATCTCCTGGTTGTGCCAAGTGCCTTGGGAACTCCAGGACAAGCAGCTGATCCCCTTTGGGTATGAGTTTCCCATTTTGCAAGGCTCATATTCCATTTCTGCTTGTGTTCAGGAATGCCCAGTGATCGACTTAGGAACACCCTGAGATGTGCAAAGGGACTCCAGGAGAACAAGCCTCCTTGCAAAGCTGCTGTTTGGGAACTTGGGAAGAACAGACAGCTAGGAGAAGGACAAGGAGTCAGATCTCCTTTGGGAGAGTCTGTGGCCAAACCACAGTCCTCACAGACCATGGGAACTACAGTGATTGAATTCATCCAAAACTTAGCTTTCTATCTGGAATACCTAGGAATTCATCACCTCCAGCTTGGATGATTGGGAGAAGATGGGTACTGGCCTGTCATACCAGCTCCCTCCTTTTAATGGTGACATCTCCTTCTGTGTCCCATGCTTCTCTTCATTACCAAAATCCCCCGAAGACACCATTGATGATGGAGAGCCATTGGAGAGGCAATTAGAAAGAAGTTAGAGTGAATTACATATGCAGGGTTTATTTTCTGTTTCCTGCTCTGCCTGCTGCCAATTATTGTGCAATTAGGCTGCCTTCATTAGCAAATGAGATTAAAATTAACATCGTTAATTACTCGTTCTGTTAAACAGGCATTTAAGGGGAAGATGCAGAGAAGGTTGTTCTTGGAGCAGATGCAGGAGCGTTCTCTGGTTGCAGCGCTGTTTCTGCACAGGTTGCATTAAGTTACTCAATTCCAGCTAATACAGTGGGATAAAGGGAGCATTTAAATTGAAGCCACTAAATCAAGGCCTTGCAGGAATGCTTTGCTTAAGAAAATCATCATCACATGCAGCAAAACACAGGCTGATGGGCACAGCGAGCAG
>JBCJKH010021561.1:0-14730 GCA_039877255.1 Loriculus beryllinus
AGGGCCCAAAAACCTGTGGTTTGATCTGAATTGCCCTGGCTCCTGGGTCTGCTGCTTATCTAATCAGGTAAGATGAACTCGAAGTGCGCCAAATTATCCTTATCTCATTAAATCATAGGTAGCTTTGCTGAAATGAGTAAAACTTTACCTTGTATATACCACTGTGTAAAAATAAATAAACAGAATTTGAGTCAATGGCAGTAGGTGGGTCATAAATAGCTAACAATTAATATATTTCAATATATTAAACTCATTTAGTCATGAGATTGGAAACTCATTCTCTTACTCCAAAAATCAAAGCACAGCTGTTGTGCTGTTTATTGCATTACAGTGCGCCTCAGCTTACTGTCCTTAATGGGAAATGGTGACAAACTGGTTGGGGGAGAGAAAAGGATTGCTGCTGAGAGCATTAAAGACTTTGGAATGGAAAGGACAAGTTAAGTACGCTGTTGAGGTTGCTTGAAATGTTAACTTTTAAGATACTTATATCAGACAGTAAAACCACCGACCATACAAACATTTGTGTTGTTGATACTGCACCTGCATGAAGTGAACCATTAATTTCTATTATGTTCACGGGCATTAAACTAAAGCAATTTTTCTGCATCTGGCCTTCTAAGCTGTAATAAAATGGCAATCTGACTGAAGACACACTCAAACATGCCCCAAATAGTAAGAAACTAAGTAAGACTAAGAGGAACAAACACACATTTTCCATGCTCAGGACTGCATCTGTTAATGCATTTCCTCATACTGTGCATGCTTATAAAAGAAAACTAAATGACCAGTAATAGTACAGACTTTTCTTTGCATTAATATTAACCCAGACCAAACAGGTACTTGTTTCATGTTCCTCAGAACAAGTCTTGTACTGATACTGTTGTACCAACAGCCTGACTAAATGCTGAAACTTATTCAGCCTACCTGCCAGTTGCAAGGATAGCAAAGTGCCTGTTGCTCAAGTATAGCCATGAGCAGGGTGGTTGCTCCACAGTGCTGGGAGACCTGAGTGATTATATGATTCATGGGGAAGCAGCCAGCCAGTTCCTGCAGAGAGCAAAGGCAACACACCTGGAGCAGAGCTGCAAAAAGTAAGTTGGCTCCTATGGCTGTACCAAATGCAGGAAAAATGGGATAGGATCACATAAAGGCCTTTGAGGCACTACAGCCAGGTTAATTTTCTAGAACAAGGTATTTACAGAAGTGTTCTGTAGCTGACGGACATTTCATATCGCTTACAGGAACACGGCAACCGTGAAAAAGATTGGTAATACACATATTTGCAACTCACTTCCTATATATTTATAGCGCTAATCAATAAGCTAAACTGTAGGAAACTACTTTTGAATTCTTAATCAAGACTATTACTAGTGTAGGCTGATTATTTTGTGCTTGTATTGATTTTACTTATATAGAGGTGGCTAACTGCAAGGTATCTACCAGGCAGAGGCAGATAAAAAGGAGAAAGGAATAAAGCATAACCGCAGTTATCTCTACCTAAAAGCAGAGAAGAAAAAAAGTATCAGTTGTAAGAGAACAGCAGATCGCTTTCAGGGGATATACCCAGAAATGGCAGTACATAAGAACCCAGCTGATGGTAAACTGCCTCACATGGCTGCAGTGAGTAGTAGCTCTGCAGTTTGGGCTCAGACAGACAGATACTTTGGTAAGACCAGTTCTCAGTTGAGAACTAATCATGTCTCAATGCACCAGTACTAGTTTAGTGGTAGGCCAAGACAGGCTAGCTATAAAGTACAGTGCAGAAGTGGCTTTTCCAGACTTCCACTCTAGCATACTCAGCAAACATGAGAAAACAACAAACTGAACCCACTATCAATCATTTATCCTTCGTCTAGGGAGAAATTTTCACAACAGCATTCCTCATATTCATATTAAATACATTTATGAAGTTTTATTAGTGTGAAAAGAAGTCCCAAACCCCAAATTATAGAAGATTTGGTTTTATCTGAAGTAATCAAGATTCAGGAAACTGTGTTTAATGGATACTGAAGTTTGATGTTACACATCAGGAAACACATGCATCCTTAGAAAACAACACAGAGCTTTGCTTTGTTCCTTGTGCCAGGATCTGGTTTCAATTCAACATAGATGAATAGTTGAAAGAACAAACCAAACAAAAATAATGGTACTTTTTGTGTTAGGTACTCCTAGTGTTTTCTTTTTCTTCTGTTACAAAAGCTCTAGCGCTTCTGCCATGATAAGGTGAATGCTTATGCTAACTTAAAACAAGAGCCTAAACAGCTCTTTGGGTTTGGTCTGGTGTTGTGACCCCCCACATCTATAGCCTTCTACACTGCAGCCATTGCCTGCATATCTGAACAGTTCCTTATCTCTGTTGATGTCATACATCTTCAAGCATTGCATCATGCTATAACCAAAGACGTGTACATGAACAGAATGTTTCACTTAAAAATCATTTTGGAATTTAAATCAAATAAATATTTCAGTTTTAATATTCCTGTCTATCCCCCAAACATAACGTAACTTTGATCTTCCTATGCTTTATATACTCTATGTTTGAACAGAACAAGCAGTTGCTGTTGCTGGAGGTATAATAGGAGGGATCCTTTTATGTGTTCTCATTGGAATAACTGCATACCTGCTCTGGAAGAAATTTTGCTGGTTCCATTCTTATGAAAAGCTCACCGGTGCTGTCAAAATGACAAATGCAAATGCTGTTTTTCAGGATCAGTCTGAAATTCAGCTAAAAAGCACAAGGTATATATTTTTGGTTTTTAAAGCATAAGCTAATAGTAGTTTATTTAAACTTGTAAAATCTCAAATGAGGGGCTCATCTAAATATATTAATGTTCATAAGTAAATGAGACCCTCTAAACTGTGTAAAAACATCAGTCATGTTCTGTTTTGTTCCTGCAGGAAAACAGTACTTTATCTATTAATGCAATTATTATTTCTGATTTATGTAAGAGATAACAGATTCAAGTGTAACTGGTGCATGGATAGCTTTATCTGTTACCTAGACAGATTCATTCTGTGTTCCACTCTTTCCTGGTGGTCTCATAATGAAGCATGTGAGAGCTAAACAATAGGACTTTGGTTCAGAAAGGAGACTCTCCTAGAAAGTTAGTTAGTGCAGAACTTTGGGGCTGTAAAACAGGCAGATCCTTTGAAAGATCAATTCTAAAGGAGAACTAAAGGAAAAAGTGAGAGATCTGTCTGAAGAATTAAGATCGGATGGACCTCTAGGCATTATACAAATAAAATTATTTGTAAAACAATATCTTTTCTACCTGTGCATCTCCATATAACTCTTACAAGATTATGAAATAAGAACAGTAAACTTATTTTTGTTACCAAGTTTGGTTTCCAGGCAGAAGTCAGTAGCTGTTGTTGTCTTGAGCAGATCCAGAAGCATTCCATTTATCATTCCACCAACACTGCATGAGCGAGACTGGATTAATCTGACAAACGAAGAACATGTTCAGGAAGACAGTGACCCCTACATGATTCCTCAGTCTGGGCCCCGGTCATCATTTCATTCTTTGGGTATGGCATTGCAAAACCAGGACTCTTTATAGTGGCACTCTTTTAAAGAGTAACTTTATTCTTGTGAAACATGCTTACTGGGTGCATACTAGATACCATTAGACAGTACAAGCCCCAAACACTGTACATATATATATTTTTTATACATGTAGAAATTAGGCCTGAGTATAACCATTCTGGCTACATCCCACAACTACAGGCTGTGGGACCTTGTGCATATGGCAGACAAAGCAATCTCTCCTGTGTTTTGTAAAGGCATAACATGAGTGTAGCTCAGAAATTGCCTGACTGTTGTCCCCAGAAACAGCACTGACCAGTCGCAGACTGCAAAAAACTATCAAGGTACAGCCACATGAATACGAAAAAGAAATGTGTCACAGCCTACAGTTACTCCTCCAGACTTGAGGGAAAAGGAATTAAAATACCAGGTTTATGGCAAATTTGATTGTTAATATAGAGATTAATGTGATTTTCCCAAATACAGCAGTGGCTATAAAAATGCCTACTATGGTCTTGAGACTAATCTGAGTGTTCTTGGGTTTTATTTCTTGAAGCTGGAGCTTATGTTGTAGGGACCATTAACCCGGAGTTGTACAAATTTCCTGAAGACAAAAGTGAAACGGATTTTCCTGAAGGCAACATTGGCCGCCTCTGGTTCTCCATCGAATATGAGCAAGAGTCAGAAAGACTCCTCGTCTCCTTGATCAAAGCCAGAAAACTGCAGCCTCCTGCTGCTGATTCCTGTAGTCCATTTGTGAAAATCTACTTGCTGCCTGACGAAAGAAGCTACTTGCAGTCCAAAATGAAACGCAAAACCCTTAACCCGCAGTTTGATGAAAACTTTGTTTTTCAGGTACTTTTTGATGAAGCAGATTTTTAGTTGCAAATACTGACTTGTCAAAGTACATGTTTTGTGAAAACTAAATTTCTACAAACTTCTACCAAGATACCAGTCATTCCCACTGGAGATAAGTTATTAACTGGGGCATCTGGAGATCCTGGGCTACTGAAGCCTGTTGCTCCAGCAAAGATCTTGCTTGTTGTCTGCACCAAAATTGAAGATTCCAGAACTTGCTCTGGGAATGATGAAAGCTCCAGTCTGAACTATGTCCGAGTAGTTCAGCTGAGCAGCTCTAGAAGTCCAGAACCAACCAATACTGAACTAATGCTTCCATGGCTTTTAGTTTCTTTGCTGTAGAAGTAGGCTATAAATTAGAACTCATGAGCTATCTGGTATGCTATTTGTATAGCGCTGTAAAGCTAGGAGCTTGGCTCCCTAAGCTAAGAGGCTTTCACAGCAGGTGTCACTAGACAAAAGCTTTAAAACAAAACCAGTTTGTGTTTCAGACCAACTGAAAAATGAGTGTTTACGGACTTCTAGACATTTGCATCTGGAAGCGAATGCACTGTATAACACTAGATCTCTACGAGTTAAAAAACACCAGTTAATTGCACATTTTTCCAGATAACTCATTCTATATTAGCTTGTATCCTTAGACTTAGCATAGCCAAAACTTTAGGGAAATTAAGAAAGTCGACTTCAAATAATCAAAGGAAATCTCCACCTACCTTTAGCTTGCTTTGAAAAATTCTTCCTCTGAAGTCATGCTAGTTTTAAAGTGTCAGATGTTTTATAATTATTAATATATTCGTCCTTTTCCCATACAGGTTTCCAGTAAAATGTTGTTCCAACGGACTCTGAAGTTTTTGGTTTATCATGTTGATAAACAGAAGAAACATCATCTCCTAGGACAGGTTATCTTCCCACTGAAAAATGAAATATTAACCGATGACAACAAGCTAATCATATGGAGAGATCTGGAGAAGGAAAACTTGGAGGTATGTGATAGCAGGCTGCTTGGCACTGTGGAACTTCTGCCATCTTACAAGTACTAGAGAGGTACAGCTGAAGTACTTGATACAACATGTATCTACATCAAATGCAGAAGTATTTCATAAACATTTGGAATCAAGATTCCAATCTGCAGATCCAATCCATAGCTGTTGCATAGGGATTATCCAACCGCCCAGAAACAGTCACACAAGCTAGGAAATAGCTAAGAACACACTTCTTGTTATTTGCTTCTGTTCTGAATTTGTGAAAGCAGAAAAAAAGGCAGAAAAGGCATGGAAACGGGCATCACCTGTGAGAGATAGTAGTTCAGAGGTTCCAGAAAGCTGATTAATTGGTTCTATCCAATGTCACAAGAGAATAAAGCCATTACAATTTATTACTCATGTGAATTGAACCCTTAGTGTGGCAGAAACCACTAGTACAAAGGACAGCTTCCCCCCTTCCCCATTTGTCTGTGTGAAGAGAAAGTTTGAGATATATTTGACAAGTGTTGTTCTGCTTCCAAAGCCTCCTTCAGAGTATGGTGATATCCAGTTCTCCCTCAGCTACAATGACTACCTAGGCCGTCTCACTGTAGTGGTTCTGAGGGCAAGGGGATTAAAGCTCCAGGAGGAGAGCCATGTTATCAGTAAGTGTGATTTCCTCTCTGCTATCAGCTCCAGAATTCCTGTTTTAATTTGCTCCTTCCTCATCTGTCCACCCAGGCTTGCACTGAGTGACTCTGAAAAGAAAAAATAAACATATGGGTGATCTAATTTGTGTGGAAATAACCCATGCTTTATTACTGGGGTAATTAGATTTTGATAGCTTGGTTCTGCTATGTTTTGATTTTGTTTCATAATAAGTAGTTTGTCTCATGTCATCAGAAGCATTTTTTTTCTCCTGCCTTAATACAGTGAACAGCTACCCTACTACAGAGAAGGTAGCATTTCAGGGGATGCTGACTTTAACTGAGTTGCTTCAAGGCAGAAGCCCAGAGGTAACAGCTGTAGGACAACCACTTACACTGAACAGCTGTCCTGGGAAGAACTGAGCTGGGGAAAAAAATGTCCACTTTAGGACAGCCTGACCATTGTCCAAAGGACCATAGCATGGACACAATTTTTCTCCCTTACTGCAGTGAGCATTTTCCTGGCACACCATGGTTTTGTGTCCCTGGCCTCAGAGTTTAATAAACACAGTAGCAGCATGGAATCTCTTACTGCTTCACTGGAAAAAACCAAATCTTTAGCAATCAATTAAAATAAATTTTCTACATGCTTGTCACTAGATTTTGTGGAAGGGCAGAGAAGAAGAAGATTTCAGGCTGCTTTAGATCTTATTGCCAGAGATCCACTGAGTAAGACCACAATGCAATACAAGTCCCCTTCAGGAAGCAAAGCATTTGTTGTTGTTCTTGTTTCCACACTCACGTACCAATTTTCGTAGTATTTTGTAGAAGAAAGAGCAGAGATCATTGATCTCTTCTTCATTTTTTTCCTCAAATTTTCTACCAACCCCCTTACCACAGGGCTAGAAGTCATTTTGTCTAAGGTTTCTTCTTTGTCCAGGAGACTCTACTCCCCTGAAGTTTATCCAATCCAAACACAGTCTGCAGCTCTATGATGTGGCTCTTTCCTCACAGCCTTCTTGTATGGATCAGACAATCATGTGATCAAATATATGAAATTAACTACTGACCAAACAAACTAAGCTTTCAGAAAAGTCTCCATCAGATGAAGGGAAGAACTAGGAATATAAGATCAAGGATGCAGGGTAAAAACATGACTGCTCCTTTTAACAGCCCTTAAATTGGAAAATATGCTGCAAAACTGTCCCCCAGGTACTTTGTGTACTCCCTGCTTAATGTTCTGCTTTGCCGTGCTGCCATATATGTTTCGCTAATCAGTCATGATCTAATTTTATACTTAATATTGACACCTGAAAGCAAGAAATTTCTTCAGCCTTCTCCCAGCTGCCTCTGATCAATGTTCCTCTTGAATATCTTTTTCTCCAAGGTGTGTATGTCAAAGTCTCGCTAATGAACCATAATAAATTCATCAAAAGTAAAAAGACAGCAGCTGTTCTGGGATCTCCCAATCCAGTGTATAATGAAACCTTCAGTTTCAAGGCAGATCAGACAGAACTGGATACAGCAAGCCTAAATCTATCTGTGCTCCAGAGTATCAAGGGTGAAAGTAAGCAATATAAATTATTACAGTTAAGATATCATACATCTCTTAAATACTGCAGAGATACTTAAACCTGGGAGGAATTCCTTTCCAGCAATAATCATAAAACATACAAAAGGTTTGGGATGTTTCACAGGATATTTCTTTAAAGAGCGGAACAAAACTTCTTATTTGCAGTAAGCGTACGTGTCTCTTTCAGAAGCCAAAGATAAATTTAATGGAAGACAGGAATTAAATAACTGTAGGCTAGTCACTGTCAGTAGAAGGTGCTGTACTTTTGTTTCATTCTGGTATCCTATGAAAACAAGCTTTGGCAATTACATTCCCTTTATGTGTATTTCCCAACCTTCAAAATGTTGAGGCTATTCACTGCTCCTAACCAAATTTGAAAGAAGAATAAGAATTTTAATTATCACAGCAGTTATTGCAGTAAGAGAGAAGAAAGAGAAACTACAAACATCTCCATTCCCTGAAAGAAAACCATATGCTTGAAGTTGCCTCTTACTATGTCAGAGAATGCATGAAGTTCTGCTTAGAGAAGTGAGTCAGAATTTCCTATTTTCACTGTTCACAAGAAAACATTTTCCCTGCAGTGCAGATATGATCTTAATAGCGAAGCATTAATACCCTCATTTGGATTCATATACTTCTCAAAAAATTCCTTTAGGTGAATTTTTGGGCAGGTTCTTTGGCTTTGAGGATTGACAAGAACTGGTCTTTCACCATTTTCACTTGCAGACAGACTAACACTTCAGAAACATTCTCAAGTTCATGTAAAGGCAGGTTTTAATTATTTTTCTCCCTCCATAGTTGACAAGTTCAGGCATGAAATAACAACCTGCTCATTGGCAGACGGTGGCCAGCAGCAACCCACATAATGCAACTCACAGCTGTCCCACTAAAACTATTCTTTCCTCAGCTAGAACATATGAATCCTGCTAAGGTTGCTGATGTCCAAAACAAGCACTTCCACAGCACATGTGAGTTAGAGGGGCTGGGCAGATACAGATCTGGGTGCTTCAAACTGATTCTAGTTTAGAGTGCAGGCAGTAGGGTAGGCCTGAATTGACTGAATACTCACTTATTGTAGTACCTTTTAATGCTGAATCTTAGCATGTAAACACTACATAACTACATAACAAGAGTTAATTCCTTGACGAAAATTTTGGGTTAAAAAGAGCTTTCAGAACATAAGTTAGAGAAATACAAGTTAATTTCTAATTTAAGTAAGGATTTTGAAGAAGCAACTACAGGTGTTAATCACAAACTGCTTTCTTTTTTTCCCCAGAAACACATCTACTAGGACATGTAGTAGTTGGGCCTTTCATGTACACCCGTGGCAAAGAACTAGAACACTGGAATGAAATGATCAGCAAGCCCAAGGAGCTGGTTAAGCGATGGCATGCTCTTCACCACAGCACATAACAGCATGGATAATAAAACCCCCAACTAACCTTAAAATGGAAAAGCTCTCACCAGTATCTTTCATAATCTAAAGTGTACAAAAATCTTTGACCATTTTACATTCTGAAGTAGACAAGAATAAAATAAGTAAATTCTTTCCTTGCCCAAATGCTAACAGAAGACTTGGTCCCTAGTAGGCTGGAACTCTTATCTTTGCTCTCTCCAAAATATATTTCCAATTTAATTAATATATACCAGAATAAACAAATCAGACAAACATGATCTCACTGTATTAGTTATTTTGACTAATAAATTCTAATTCTTGGTCATGAGTTCCATGGCCATCATCCATCATGTGGACAGACCTAAGAATTTCTAGTCACGATAGCAGGCCTAACTGTTCACTGCATTGCATCACCATGGACAGAGTAGCTTCACCAAAAGGAATGAAAGCCCAGTAAACATGCCAGAACAGACAAAGCCCAAAAGATGCTGACTGACTTCTAAGTGTATAATTTATTTAAAATAGCAGTATTATATTTAAAACATAACCTTGGATCTTTTGAATGAGTGGTGGAAAGCACTGTTTCTTGATCAAAAACTTGGTTGCACTTGTTCACATTCCCAAGCACAGGGTATTTTTTGCAGTAATTAGGTCTTCATGTTTTCAGCTGACCCCAGTGTATGACACTTTGTGTTGACTCTAAGGGAGAAGCATGAAAGTAGTTCTGAAGTCACAAATAACTGGAGGCTTGGAGGAGTATAGGAGCACCCTAAGAAAGTAACACAAGGGGCCTGACCTGACCTTATGTATTCCTCCCTAAACACATCTCTGCTGGAGACAGCACTGATTACAAGAACCTTGAGTTTGACCTAGTATGACCACTCTTACACTGAAAACCCAAATAGCTTAAGCCCCCAGGACATATGTCTGGTTTAGTGGTAGAGTTTTCTTTGTTAACTAAATTAGTGTTCTGCAAAATAATTCAGAGCAATTATTTTAATAAAGTAAGACATTCTTCTATTCTTGATTATTCTCTGGGGACCTGAACTCTGTACCTTTCACGCCATGCAGTCATAAACCAGACAGTCTACTGCAGCAAAGCATCTTGTACAGTTACGTTCCAAGGACGATAATCTCTGCTGCTGAAATAAAGCCAACTTGCTTTCAAATAGGATACAATAGTAATTCAATATATTAAAAAAATGAGGCTTTTCTGGGGAGATGAGAACACTTTCCATTTTTATATTATTATCTAAAGGAAATATTATGAATGAGAATATATTTGAAAGGAATAATAAGATAACAGACTCTGTTTCACCTGATCCCTCATTTGAAATGGTACACGGTACCCACAGTCTGCCTAGCTAACTGCACCACTGAATAAGATGAGCCTAGACTCACATTTGATGGAATTTTGCAGAACGCTCAACTGTCATATGTCTCTTTCAAATGAGTAATGCCAGCAGACCCAGCCCCAATGTGCCATTTTCTAATTTTCCTCCCACAAACCCACTGAAACCCCATCTAATAGGCTCAACCCCATCCACGTTTCAATCTAGGAACAAAAACTACATACGAACTCTGTGATAATGCCATTACTATGATAAAGCATATTTACCAAATACATTATGTCACTCTATTATTTAAATCATATCAATAAACATTGAAGATCTTAAAAGTACACTGTTAAAAATCTTTCAGACAGGTTTACTAGCTTATGCAGGAGGATATGTGTAATTGTAGAGTGTTTATTAATGTCAATACCTCTAAAGTGAGAAGTCACATGTCTATGTACACTACAGTCTAAGTAATAAAACAGTGCATTATACTAATGTGGTCTCGTCTCTTTGAGCTCCTTATATATTAAAGTACCAAAACTCCCAGCTTGTGCATTCAATAATTCCAGCTAAAATCATTAAGAAACATATTTAAATGCACTTACTAACATGCTTGACTTTGCTTGAGGTCATCCAAGTGAAGTAAATGAGAAAGGTCCTTTTTGACTTTTCCTGAACACAAGAGTTACTCCAGTAAAGCAAGAAATGTTATTAAATAAGGGGTTACAGTGATATTGTCACATAACAAAGCAACTTTTTTTTATCTCCTTTACCTTGTGCTTGAGAGTTATATTGAGATGAAGGATGAAGAATGATACAAGACCTCTCAGTGCCTAACAGTGCTTCTTTTCCTCTAAAATATTTTAAATTTTTACCCAGATATATAGCACAAATACCCCCATCCAAGAAACAAGATCATACAAAACGTGACACATCCTCAATACTTCCCATTACTATTGACAAATACAGGAACTTCTAATCTTAAAACCAAATTATTACCAAATTATGGCAGATTAGAGAAAGGCATCCACATCTGAGAAAAATTCAGTCTCAATACTAGTGAATTTTTCTGAAAAGGAAAGGACACTAAGTAAAAGTTTATTAAGATAAAAATATATTTATAAAAATATACTTTATGACAATTTTTAAGTATTACAGCAGCAGTATATACATTTAGCAAATATTCCATACCAGTCCTTTTTTCTTTTTATAGGTTAAACCCAAAATCCTTCCTTGTATGTTTAAAGATATTTGCTTCCTTCAGTTAATTCAGTTTTCTTCTGTTTGCCATCTGTGTATTCCTATGGTCTCTGTTACTGCAGAGGTCAAGGCTTCAAAGATCAGGATGAAAATTTATCAGATGAAAATCCTTTTGCAAAGGATAGCTGTTTTCATCTAGTACAAAATGGCTCCTAATTTCCAACAAATAGGATGCTTCCGTATCTGCTAGCAGCAAATGGCACAGATCTGCTATTACTGTGCCATAGGTTATATCTGAAGAAGGCACTGTGAAAGACAAAAATCCAACTTACTCTTTATTTTCACAATAGCACTTAACGGTCAAGTTCCACTTCCATGAAAGCTACACTGAATTACTGGAAGTATAGCTCAGTATTCAAATATAAAATTAGCTTTTGTTTTTAATAATATTTTAAAACCAGTGTGCTAATACTGTTTCTCATTTAACTAACACCTGTGAATCATGTAAAACACCTCTCAAGTCAGGATGTATTAAGGGAAGTTTGTCTGAAACATTGCTCAGTGATTTACACCATGAAAGCATGTCAGCTATATCTGGAAACTGCTAAGAAAGTCTATTTTGCATATAAGGAATCCACATAATTACTGAATACTTTGATATATAAAGTACAATAAAAATTCATACCATCTGACCTCATCATTGATACCTCAACTCTTAACTTGAGTAGCTATCTTACAAACTCAGAAGTGTTATGAGTTCTTTGGGGTTTTTTTTGTAAGTCTTCTACAATATGAGCAAACATCATCCAGAACAATCTCATTCCACTTCTAAATTGTCAATATTTAAAGATTTTACTTCCATGGTGAACTTTACTCCGTTTCTATCACAAGTAATTTATGAAACAGTACCTACTAATCTCTTCAGCCAGTCTGCAGGAATATTCAGGAAGATTTTTTCCATCAACTCAGATACCACATGAACATAAATTTCATATTCTCCATCTTCTACTGTCATCAAAGCAGGTCTAAATCAGAAAACAAAAGACTTCAAAGTTAGCTGCTATGTTTTTTTTTGAAGCAAAGTTTCCGAAAGTAATACAGTGGAATATTACCCTCCAACATAACATCAGGAACTAGAAAAACTAGAAAATCTCTACACACTCATGCCTGTCAAATCTGTAGAGCTGGAATGAGTTGGAGATATATATATATATATATATATACACTGAACTTACTATTCAATGTTAAAATAACTTAAAAAAATCTATCAAGTAAGCCTTACTTTCAGACAACTGCAGAAAACAATGCTTTAGCAGTGGTCTTTTCCTGGAAGACAAGAGAACTGCATTGTTATGAAATACATGCTATGTTGTTTATGGCTTTGAACTTTATATAATTAAAGTATAAAGTAAGTTATTCTATTGGTATTCTGTGCTTCTGCAAGATGATGATACCTTTGCAGTCCTCTAGAGCAATGTTCAACAGGTAGTTTCTGCTTGCTTTCAAGCTTGAGCAATTTTACTAAGCCTAATCATTTATAGAGATGATGCAGCTTCTACCCAACATATATGCTCTTTGACTGCCCTGAGACTATTTAGAATTTGACCTGTAACATCTGCACCATCACAACCCTCACACTTCAGAAAATCTGCACTGCTCTGACCAAAAGAGGATGCAGTGCTTCTATCCTGACATCTCACATAAGTAACTAAGATACTAAACATCAGGACACATCACAATAATGTAAATTCTGGTTATAGCAACATTGGAACAGTACCAAAACAGTGTATGTTAAATAAATGAATAAAATAAGGCAGAGTCATCTTCAATGCAGAACTTTTTAAAGGTAGATGTTCCCAAGAGGATATAAAATGTGCTCACTGCAAAGGTGGTAGAAATGAAAGGACAGTCACTTCAAGAGACTAGCAGACCTGCACTGTCAAATAGGGCAGTCAGTCAGTACTGCAGTACACTGACAACAAGAGAGTGTTATTAACAGACTAATTTAGGTATATTCTGCACCATGCTAACTAACAGCACTAACTGAAATGCCTCTGAGGCATGAAGGCAAACGACTGCAAATACACCACTTTCCCAGTAGGCAAATTGTTTGACTTGCCATCCATTGATCTAAAAGCTACTGCTAAATTTCACAATTTCAGTGATTAAAAGAGGTAAGAGAACTCCATGTCTAATTATGTATGGGATTACTTCAAAACTGTTGATCTAGATGGAAACTAAGGCCCAGACAACAGTAATTAAAGACTGCTGGCTCCCTTTATGACAGAAAACTTAAGAATACATTTATATGCTTACACACTTGTAACTACCCAAATAATTGTGGGCAATTGCTATTTTTGTCTCTGAAGAAATGTATTTTGGTTTAGACAATTTATGCTCATGTACATGAAAATTACTGACTTCAAGAAATACTAAACATTAACATTTTGGAAACAGTATAATTAATTTAGACATGTTTGCAGAGAAAGGTACTAACAGATATTGCAAAATTTAAAGCTTTCATAACCATAGGCAAATGTGGTCTACAAATGTGATGTGTCACAAAACAACTGATACAGTAGAAACTGATACTCAGTACTGAATACTGAAACTGAACTTAGTCCTTCCTTACATAGAGGGATTAAAAACAATCTATAAAGGGACACGTTGCTACATTCAAGTTGCTACATTTCAAAAGCCCAAAGATAAAATTAAGAATTAAACAATCAGTTAATAAGATTGTTCCTACATCAACTGGATCTGTTTAGTCTAAGTAAATGTGCATACTGTCAAACAGTGCCATCTGCTGATAACTTTTATCTCTGCTCTGAGACTGTTGATTGAAAACATGCTTATATTATTTCTGCAAGGTTAGGGCTGATTTATCAGTTTAAAAATATAGATGTGCATTCATGTGATTTCAAAATGTGGCTGAAACAAGACTCTCAAGTAATCTTTCTTTGGTCCTCAAGCTTCTGATCCATCTCAGCTTACTGACACAGTACAAGGTAAAACTTGTCATTCTGACATAGTATTCAAAGAAATTAGAAAAAATATTTAAACACAGAATATTATTTATAATATAACATATTAATTAAAGAACAAGTCTTTGAAAATCCATTAGAAAAATAGGAATTGCTAAGCATACATACCTTAAACAGAATTTTATATGAGAGAACTTAAAATGGAAGAAGTTGTAGCTTACTTCCCTAATAGTACACATTATTTTAA
>JBCJKH010021566.1:0-11259 GCA_039877255.1 Loriculus beryllinus
CAGTTCCATGTCCTTTTTATGTTGAGGACACCAGAACTGCACACAATGCTCCAGGTGAGGTCTCACGAGAGCAGAGCCAATTCTTTTTGTGCAACACTCTGAAAATTATTTTTTGTACATTGCAAACTCTTGTTAAATAACTTCCAGGAGAACAAGGCCTCAGATACTGACAATAGAAACTGAATGTTCATTTCTCACATCTTTTACAATCAAGCTATTGATCAAGACACTGCTGGCTGTTTTCCAAGCACAATATAGCAGCTGAGCCAGCATGAGCTATAGGACAGAAACATCTTCTTTAAAATATGAGTAACATATTATACTAGGAATTAGTAGGCACTGAACTGCTTCCTATTGTCCTCTACTACTGAGTCAACTGATGCCGAAACAGATCTTGGTCCACTTATGTTACTCTCTAAATAAAGACATGAAATGCTCAGAGTGAAAACAAGTGGATACCAGCTCTAACATTGTAGATATTTGTCTCTATGTTCTCCTGCTTCTGCTGGTGCAAGTGAAGACGCAGCTGAAGTTCTGAATTCAGCTCCTCTTTCTTGGCATCCACAAAGACATAGGAGTTGGACAAGGACTCTGCAAACCATTTCTCCAAGTGTTCAAAAAAGCAGAGGCGAAAACTATGATTGGAACAGAAATATTACAGTGAGAAAGAGTAAGTAATAAATAAGAATTTATTAACTATATTAATTCTAAGAATTTAAATTCTGACTATAGGGAGATGTGTTTTCACTACCACTTGCACAATACTGGTAGAGTTTTGAGCTAGCTGTATGCTATTGAGTACCAAGCATTTTACCTCCATGGCTCTGCAGGGAATTTGGGCAAACTACTTGCTTTTCTGTAAAAAGTTTTCTCACTAAATAATGCTCTGTAAAATATGAATGGTCTGTAAAAGGTAAATGCTGATGTACTTTGAGAGTCATGGATGAAAAGCAATAAACAAATTTTCTCTTATTTTTATCAATTTAAGAAGAGGAATAGCATCAAAATCATTAGATTATTTTCGCATCTTTAATCTAATGTCTCTTCCAAACAGGTGAAATTTGTCTATTACCTAAAGGTAAAGAAAGAACAGAAAACTGGTTTCTACTAACCGTTTTTTCAGCTCTACAAACACTGTTTCTTCGATGAGTATGTATTTCAGGTACACAGGAAGTGATTCTTTTTGTTCATATTTTGTAAAATAGGTCTCTGGGATGCCACTCTTTTCTGCTTCTTCAACTCTAAGAACCGTGTAAGAATTGCCACTAGAAGTGGAAAAAATCTCAGTGGCAATTTCAGAGCTTTCTGCCTTGCTGCTGTTGAACATAACCTAGGAAACAACTGGAAATCATTATCTGTTACCTTTAAACGCATAGAATCAACAGTGCACAAGCTAATGTAAAAACTCTAAGGATATTAAGAATAACACTCTCAATTTGGACAACCTTTGTACAGAGAACAGATGTTTGCAAGTGTCTGAGGTAGAGTCACCGGAGTTCTAAAATGATTTTGTTATGGTGATAAATTCACATAACTAAACACCTGAAAAACCAATACTTAGGTACAAATACAGCTTAAACCAGTCACTCTGGGTTAAGAATACTAAGATGAAAGAAAGAAAGAAAGATATTTCAAAAAAAATCTATGCAAAAATTTTTTTACAAGGGTAAAACCAGTGCTAAAGTGCATTGTAAACTGTTCTATACATTCCATTTTCCCATAAAAAGGATCTAAAGCCCTAATACTCCAGAAACTAAAATAATAAACTGAATCTAATCTACTTTAAGGAATTTAGACTTATACCATCATCATCATCATCATCATCATCATCATCATCATCATAAAAAAATAATAATAATAATAATAAAAGTCTTCTTATTCATCACTATTTTGTGCAAGACTTATTTCACCTTCAATTTATTCTCTTGTTCATTTACCCGTGTAAAACTTACCCTGTGCTCTGCATGCTCAGTTTCTTCACTTTCATGAAGAATACTCTCCTCATCTTCATTTTTCTCTTTTTTTTGGGCAAAAATCTCCTCATTCTCAGCTGTGTGTGTTTCTTCATTCTCCTGTTGACAGCTGTTTATCTTTTCCTCTCCTTCATTTTCTTGCACACTGCTCTCAGCTTGCTGCTCCACCAGGCATTCAGCTTTGGAAGCCTTAACTAGTTCTTTCCAGTTAAAGCAGAGTTTTACCGGTCACAAGCCAAAGAAATACCGATTGAAAAGAAGCAAGCAAAATTACCTGTTTGCACCACTGAGGTATTACCTTGATCTTGAAGTGTGGACTCTGTCTTTCCTTGCAAGTTCTAAAAGCAAAACAACAACAACAAAAACCCACACACAAGTTTTAAAAAAAGAATTGTTTAACCCAAACCCACTTCAGTCCTACGGCCAAAAAACGCCTCCGTTTCTAGAATCTAAATTTTAAAGCTCATTTAAATTTTCCCCAAAAGTGAAAAATTCATACACCAGTGAGATTTTAAACCAGAAGAATTTTGTTTTTCTTTATACCTGTTTGAAGATTTCTTTCACATTAAAATATTGGCTGATGGATATACTATAAGAAATCAATTCCTGAAAAATAGCTTCTGGGTAAGCCGTTACTTTATCCATTAGAACTTGGTTGAAGGTCTCATACCTGTCAAATTTAAGGTCACTGTTTAATAGACGAGTATGTATAGAAATAAAATGAAATACGGCTACAATGTCTAACTTTTCGACCAATCTCATAAAACATTTAGGCTAAACATTGTACTCTATCATTATTTTCACTCACCTAAAAAGGTAAATTACCGTGGGGTTTTAAAATTTGCCCAAAGGACACAAAGAGCATTGAACCAACAGCTCTAAACACGGGTGCAGGGGAGGTGTGTGCATGTGAGAGTATCTGCCGTGCAGGTGCATTTCACCCTTCTAATATGTCTCCGATCTAACAGCTACAAAAGACCTTCTGGGTGTGAAAACATAACTGCTTCCTCTCTGGTTATTTAATCCTCAGACCTTAGGCTAAGATCTTCAGCAAGGAGAGGCACGTGCCATTTTGACGTGATTTTTAAAGTGACTTCTAGTCCTTGTGACTTTGAAAGGGATCGAATCTGTGAGCACAGGTGAGGGCACTGAATTCCTTCTGATGCATGTGATTCAAGAACCTGAACCACTACTTTCATCTTCTGAATAAACAATCAGCCCTCTGGCATGGATGACATGGTACCACATAATAATACTGGTCCGGTATATCTTAAAACTTCTACCAGTTTCACTTCTAACATGGGGGTATATTTTGCCTTAACTTCATTCAATATAGAAATGATTTTATTTTACATTCTTAAATGAAGTAGCAAGCAGTGCCTTCCACACTACAATATAAACAAGACCTAAGTAACACAAGCAACATTTAAATGTACTTTACTTCTTAAGTTTGCACCTACAAAACTCATACCTAGCTCTAATGTCATCTAAAGAACAAAATGCATTCTCCAAATGTTTCTTCAGATTTTCTTCAGAGCTTTCTCTTCTCATTTTATCCAAAATTATATCCAGATTAGCTTCCAGCATCTAGAGCCACATAGGAAGAAGCCAGTAAAAATGATTTGCAATTACTAAAATGCTTCGTCACTACTTAGGATTCAAATAATTTAATGAGGTACATATATTCTACACCATGAAGGAAAGCTACACTACAAAATCTCATATACTCTTAAGATCTTTCATAGATAATGAACATCTCTGACATTGCCACCCCAAGTTTCATGTTATACCCATAATCTGAGAATTTGACACACAAACAAGACCCTACAACTGTACAAGATCTTACGAATAATAGGAACTTGTAGCTACTCAATACATAAAATATAATCTTTATCACCTTTGCCATGTCAAGAATAAAATATGATCACACATTAAGTGTGACTCAAGCAGCACAAAATTTACTTGACTCAATGAAATTCCAGTATTATGTCAAATATAATGTAAATTTTATAGCAGGTATTTTGAATTCCAGAGTGTTCTCTGCATTAAGAATTCCTCTCTTTACATTATCCTGTATCTTTGGGCTTATGTTTATACCTGAGTTAAGTTATCATGTTCCCATTTGCATTCATCTAATTTCTTTTGAAGTTCATCTTCCCGCTGGGACAGTTTGAGCTGATGAACATCCCAGAGATCCATGGCCTCCTGAAAATAGCTGTACAAGTCTTCACAATTCTGCTCATGCTGTTTAGCCAGCTCCTCAAAGTCTCTCTAAAGAAAGACATTAACGTGAACCTGTTACTATTAAACTGTTTGCTGGAAGGTGAAATGAATAAGAGGACATGTTAGAAGGCTGTCTGGCAGTGTGGTATCAATATCCAACATGACCTCTTCTATTTGGAGAGGAAAAAATAGTCCAAGTAAACCAAGAAAGAATGTGGACTTTTGTTCTAAAAGCTGAGATACTAAAAATCCTATTCATTATTCTGGTACTGTAAAGCATGGAATCACCAAGTTCAGCACATGTCCTGAAGTATCTGGATATCTATCATTTTAGGAGCAACTGCCCAGCCATTTTCATGTATGGAATCATAAAAGGATTGAAAGAAATTTGGGATATCACTCATACCTATTCCCTGCCTTCAGACAGGATCTGCTGTACCTAATTAGTCCACGATAACCTATTATAAATATAAACCAAACAATTAGGAATTCTCCTCCTTGAATCATATCAAACTGGTTGTATTTGTGGTGCAGGTGTTGAGTCACGTTCTAGACCTCTGTCTGATATGACAGCAGCAGCCTAAAATGCATGTAGCATTTCAGGCAGTAGCGGAGGGAGAACAGAGAGTAAGAAAACCAAATGTAATAAGCATACATCCATATGCTCCAGCTGTTCTTCAAAGCGATTTTCTAGTTTCTCAGTCAACTGAAGAAAGTCAGAATTCACAGTTTCTTCAGCCTCTTCTTTTGTGCAAATGTTTAGATTCAACAAGTTATTCTAAAGAAAAAGAATGCTGAGTTATTGACATATACATAATGTAACAAATACTGAGTGGCTTTTAGAGAGCATGGCTAAACTCAGTGTGTCTTCTTTTCTTGTGAATAGATAGAAAAAGATTGAGCACACATCCCATTCCACACACTCACCTCCCCCAGTATCATATTCTATCAGTAAACAGTAAAATTCCATTTGGACCCAAAGGTAGAAACTAAGGCAGAGAGGTGGAATTTCTTTCCCAAGAAAAGAGAGATTCAGCACAATGACTGAGGGCTGTGACCCTGGGTCCTCCACCTAAAAGTGGCACAGCACTCCTTTCACTCCTGGCATTTTTTTACTGCTTTTACACATCTCAGGTACAAATACCATATGATACTGTGAAACAAAATGGACAGTAACTTTTCTAACATAAGACAGGTTAAAAAGTAATTTCACTTGTTACCTCAGGTTCGGTGGATACTCAAACATGTATTAATGTAATAACCTGTTGTACACTGTTACCAGCAATCCTCCCAAGAACTTGCAAAGCTGATACTAACCTTGTGTAGCTGCACTGCTGCCAAACACATCTGCTGGACTCTCTCATACTGGATGCGTATTTTCCTCATACACTGCACGTTGTAGGTATCTTAAGGACATGGAAGAACAGGGAAGAACAGTGTAAAGATTTCTGTATTTCACAATGCAGCGTGAAACGAGGGACTCTGCTGAGTCTCAGCATAGGTAACATATCCCAGTAGTGTCTTCACACTTATGTAATGCTATCAACCAATAAGGTGTTTTAACACAAATCTTTTAATTATTATGTTTAAAGGTGAGTTATTTACAATCACGAGCAACTTCTTTGCTGCTATAGAGGCTACAAACATTAAGACAGGATGTGTTCAGGAGAAGGTAGACACACGGACAGCACACTATAGGACCTGGAAGAAGGAACCATTCCAAATACTTCCCCTCTCATTCTCCAAGAGGAGCATTTTTGTATTATTGAGAACTGATCTGCATTAAGATTAACCTTCTATTTCCCCCAGATTAATTCTAACCAAGTCAGTTCCTGCTGGATCTCACCATGAAAAAATGTTTGTGCTGGCAAAAGGGATGTGAGGCAATGGACAGTTTATATGGGTACTATTGCCAGGTCAAAGCAACTTATAAGATACATGGAAACCCATGGAACAAATATAGCAAACAAATACTTCAAAGCAACTGTCTGACTCAGTATTGCCTGGAATTGCTTGAATTCCAGACTGTTTTTATGATTTCCCAACTCACCTATACTTTTGTTTAAATTCACCAAAGATCTGTACCACTCGCTTATCTCAGCTTTTGTGTGTGTTGGAGGCAACAAATCACTATTGAAATATGAAACAAGAGTCAGATATCTTCAAATAGAATCCAGTTGGCTCTTAAGGGATACAATTATGGGATTATATGGGATGTCTTAAGGGACACAATGAAAGCAAAATGACTGCTGTTCACCAAGGCCACTGCTCATCAACAGGGAACTAACTGTAATCTATCTTGCTGCTACACACATTGTAAAAGAAAAACTGTAAAATATTGCAATACATTGCACCCAAACCATCTTCTGGTCAGGATGGACATGCAAATGTAGCAATGTTAGATTTCCATAAAGACTTCTTTCTTAATTTATTATGCAAATTAAACTTCCTCCCAGCAATAATGCCTTGACTAGGTCACCAGTTTATACAATCCACCCATACTTGTCTGCCCCTTTCTAACATGTTTCTAAGGTTAGGAATATTTACTTTCATGTTCCTGCATTTCTAGCCTTTGATTCCCCTCGTTTAGTGTAACTGGTGCACTCAAAATCAAGAGTGCTTTTTTTCCATTAAACATAGCTTTACAAATGAAGTCCTGGCCCTGCCTTACTGCCACATTGAACAATCCCACACTGAAAGAGAGCAAACTGCATCTTGCTATCAAAACCTTCCTTAACTCTAGCAAGAGTTACATTTTCCTTTGTTCCTGTTCTCTTTTGTCATACCCCACATGCTGCAAAAACTCCAGCCTCCTTTCACCAAGTAAAATATGATCTGTTATCATATTTTCCATTTCTTTTTTCACAGATGGGGGATTCTGTATTTCTTCATTTGCCATAAATTCTCTGTAGGATTGAAGAATACACTGAAGTAAGTATCTGTTTGGGACACTTGTCACTGTGTCTTATTCACACATAAAAACATAACTGTAAAATATCTGACCTGAAACTGTGAACTATACAGTTCTTTTGGATGAGCTTCCAGTCCTTGACTCTGTCTTGCCATTTCAACTGATGGAATAATTCCTTTGTCAGCTCTGATTTCATTAGATTAAAGAACAGCTTGGCAATTGCTCTCTGGTTAGCCAACAGTGCTCTGTTAATGAGCTGTGCAGTAAAAATTCAAAACAGGAATAAAAGCAGCATAAATAAAATAAAATAAAATAAAATAAAATAAAATATTAAAATAAAATAAAAATTAAAAAAAGTGTGTAAAATGAGTGGGAAATACAAATGAAACAAATCATAAAGAATATCCTGCAATATAAAAAGCTTTCCTACAGGCAGGGATTGGTAAGTAGAAATAATGAATTTCAGTTGGAAAAGAAGACACTCTGGGAATATTGATTGCTACTTCTCACAAGTAAACCAGCCTCTCAGGATGAAGGATTTACCATGGCCTCGTTGTTTATCAGCCTGTAAACATCAGCTGACAAGCAGAAGGAAATGTTTTCCAGTATCACAGTATACTTCCTCAGTACAGCTGTTATCTGTGCAATAAAAGAATAAAGAACAACAACAAAACCTTAACTTTCCAAAGTTAAGCAATGCTATGAACATACCATTTTTTTTCCATCACAATAAAATCAGATTGAGAAGAGAATCTTAAAATACTTAAAATCTTAAATACTGATTTTTTTAAATCACTCATATAAACAATAACTAAAACATTCCATTTTGCTACCACTCAACCAATTTCTCTTTAATAGCTGTGATGAGTGCTCTGCTGACAGGCTGCAATTTGAATTTAAAAATCAAACCAACTTCCTTTCAAAGACCTGCAGGGAATCCACCAGTGCTTGGTGGATTTAAGCAAACATGGTCATCTCTGCTATTTTTTATAACTAATCAAACAGAAAAATTATTGGACCTATTCACAGCGTCTTCATTACAAAGAGACGATAAACTGACATAGGTATAACAGATACCTTTTGTTTGCCTGCAAGGACAAAGCAGCAAGGACTTCCTTATGGACTATTCGGTTTTCTATTTATCCTAACATTTCCTGTGATCTCAAATGACTTACAGGTCACGCTGTAGCCTGCAGAACCATAGCACAACTATTACTGATACCCAGCCTTGGCCCAAACTCCAACCAGCTTGGGCAGTTCCCAGCAGCGGAGTAGCTGCTTCCCAACAAAATAACCTCAGACCTGCTATGGTTTGATCTAAATAACTCTGCAGAGTCTTTGGCTCCTGTGGAAACAAACTACTCTCTGCACCACACCCAGCACCAGAAGCAAAAAACCATCTTATGCTGAATTAACAACTATGAAGACCACAGCTCACTTGATCAGCTCGATTTCTTTCAACCTTTTTTAGAGATTCATCCATTTCCTTAATCCACTTCCTTCTGGTTAAGGATTCCTGGTGGATGATGCTCCACAGGTCTTCCAACCCCTGCAAGAAGGATTTATTTTCACTCTCATTAAAAATGAAATATCAGGAAGAAAAAAAAAGGCATTTATATGTATCTTAAAACTACAGCAAGACATAAGAAGGTGTTACGCAGACCAGGTACAATGAACTGAGAAGGAGACAATGGCATAAGCTGCCTTACTTCAATTGAGAAACCTCCCAGAGTAGTGGCAAACTCTATCTTTTTAAACAGATGTTCAATTTTTCTATCGGATTCCATCAGTTTTGTCAAAAGGAATTTCCCAGGCTCCAAAACAAAGGGCTCCATCTCCTAAAAAGGTAAGGAAGTCAGTGAAATGTTTTCAGCATTAGGCCTTGACTTTAGTATAGGATTTAAGACTATCTGTATTACAAAACCCAGTCTTACCCTGGCAATGCAGGCAAGCTCATGATACATTGAAGTTAGTGCTTCATCATGACGGCCTCGCCGGCGTTCTGACAGGCGTTCCAAGATATTACTCCTCATTTCCTCAGGAACTGCCAAGAAGAAATGAGGATGATGTAGCTTGGAACTGTTGATGCAGAAAATGTAATGCATGCACAATGAATCCCTAAATCCACGCTCTGAGCTCTGTAGTTTCTGCAGCTGCTACAGTGCATGAAAGCTTTCCACTAGAAGGAAATCTATGCAAATGTAGGTTAAAATAGCAAAGTATATGCAAAAAATTCCTTTGATTTTATTAATTCGTAATTTTCAGAACAATAAAAGCGTGGAAACCATGAAATAAGTTCAGGTATTATTGATCAACTGCACCATCCCATGAGACATTCAAGGCCAGGCTAGATGTGGTTCTAGGCAACTCTGATCCACACGAAGATGTCAGGTCATTTCCAAGTTTGATTTTATACCTTGTTCAGTTGAAATGATTATATGTAGGGCAGTTCCCAAGAAGGCAAATTAAAATATCTGACATTTCCCTCAGTGACATGGCTTAGTGGTGGTTTTGGCAGTCCTGGGGTAATGGTTGGACTTGATGATCTTAAAGGTCTTTTCCAACTCAGATAATTCTATGATTCTATGATTAAAGGAAATATATTTTACCAATAAAATGAGGGAGGGATCTGACTTCCTCAGCTGCATTTAGACTGACACTTCTGCAAGCCTTTTGAGATATTGTAGCTCCTCTGAAACAGAAAGAGAATAAAGCTTTGATTTGTACTAAATACATAAGAGGAGGGATTTGCAGTGGTATAATATTCAATTTAATCGGCAAAATGCAACATTTAAGTGAACATGAGCATAATTCTAATTTCAAAAAATATGATTCAAAGAGTCAAAGCTCCTTCTTCTGAGATGAACTGAACTGAGGAATTAGCCTATGTTGAGCACAAGCTCCAAACTGCTGTCATGGCATAAAAGTAATAAATGCTAGATTTTATACCTGCAAACTACAAAGACATACATACTGTCTCTAAAAGGGATAAAGATCTATGAACTGTTTAGTAAGATTTTAGTGAGAAATGTAGAAGTAGCCCTTATCTGCCCAGTGCTCTTCCCATCAGCTGAGATACTGTGTTTCTCCTCAGAGGAAGTGAGGATAAAGGTGTCATTATTCAGCAGAAGGATTAGGGTGAAAAGGATGGACACGCTGATCTATTTTTTTGCTTATTACATAATCATTACTTTATCATCATGTAAACCATTAACATAGTCTAAAAGAGAGTTCAAAAATACACATCAGACCAGGTGAGGTTTAGATTCATTTGAATAAAAAAGACATACAATTTATTTTTAAAAGAAAAGCCATACAATGTGTGTGCCATTGCAAAATTAGCATGTTAATTAGCACTTCAACAGGCAGCAGCTCACTATACTCCACTTACATCTGGCAAGGAGACAGTCCTTTACAAGTTGTTAGTGCTGTGACCGAGAATTCAGGCATGTCTAAGTCCCAGTGCAAATCTTAGTCCCCATACCTGTAATCATCAACACACAATTGGGGTTTTACGCTCCTGTTCTCTACCTGTACAACGGTGGCTCCTGTGTGGAGGCATTGTAGGCTGTTCTTTCAGTACCCTGCTGCTGGGAACGCTGTAGCAACTTGGCATCAGGAATTTCTGAATCCATACCCAAGCGAGCCTTCCTCTCTTCATAGGAAACCTAGCTTCGTTCCTTACTTTATCCAAAGAGCATACTAAGCAACTTCCCTGCCTGGAACGCGGCACACAGCTCCCACCGTTGGCATGCAGCCCCCGCAGCCAACTTCCAGGTCTGTTTCCAGAAGAAATGAGGTTTAGAAGCTGCGGGACAAAGGGTTTAAGGGCTCTACTCAGGCCAAAACTACATAGCAACTACACGGCTTCCATGAAACCGCTGCAGGCGAAGCGTTCCGATGATTTAAAGGTATGCGATGACTCCCGGTGTCCGACGGCCCTGGACTGAAGGGGAAAGCCGTTTGTGCGGCCAAGGGGCCGGAACGCCGCCGAACCTCAACACAACAGCCACACCGCGCGGAGACACGGCAACGCCACGGGGCAGCGCCGGCATCCTCGTCGCCATAGCAGCGCGGGGGCGGGGGATTGGGGGGGGGGGGGGGGGGGGGGGGGGGGGGGGGGGGGGGGGGGGGGGGGGGGGGGGGGGGAGG
>JBCJKH010021566.1:11359-26913 GCA_039877255.1 Loriculus beryllinus
TGAGGACACCAGAACTGCACACAATGCTCCAGGTGAGGTCTCACGAGAGCAAAGTAGAGGGGCAGGATCACCTCCTTGGACCTGCTGGTCACGCTCCTTTGGATGCAGCCCAGGATACGGTTTCTTTCTGGGCTGCAAGCTCACACTGCAGCCAGGTCATGTTCATCTTCTCATCGACCACCACCCCCAAGTCCTTCTCCTCAGGGCTGCTCTGAATCTCCTCTTTGCCTAATCTGTAGCTGTGCCTGGGATTGCTCTGACCCAGGTGTAGGACCTTGCTGATAAATCAGCCAGAAGGGGACAGGAAATTTAATGGTCAAGGACACAACGGGCTGGCTTATTATAAAGTTTATTACAAAACCACCGGGCTTCCTCGGGCGCTACCTGCTCCGGCCACAGCTGCAGGCAGACAGACAGACCATGTCCCATCGCTCCCCACCTGGCAGAGCCCCGCGCTCAATTCAAGCCAGCTTTTTTCAAGTCCTCTGGCAGAACTCTGCCTTTCTTCCGGGCCCTGGCTTTCTTCTTCTCTATCCTGTCCTTCTTCTTCTTCTGAATGTTCTTGCGACGCTTTTCCTGCCGCTGCTGCATCTTTTCCACCACTTTTTCTGTACGCTTCTCCCACTGCCTCTGGCGCTGTGCTTTACGCTTCTCCTTACGCTTCAGGGCTTCTTTCAGGCGCTCCTCGTTGTCACGAATCTTCACACCCTCCGCCTTGTAGAGAACATTTGTCCATTTCATCTTGTTCTCCAGCTCCTGAGCTTTCTTCTCATCCTTATCCTTGAGTTCCTCCAGCTTATTCTTCCTGGTCTCCAGCCTGCTCAGCAGCTGCTTGTAGTTTTTGCCTGTCAGAGGAGTGATTTTGCCTTTCACTGCCTTCCTCTTCTCTTTCTTTTTCTGGATCTTGTTCAGCTCATTCTCTTCATGGACTTCAACCCTGTTGAAGACGATACCAGCTTTGCTCTCCTTTTTGCTTTCTGGCTCTACTGGTACCTCCTCAGTTTCTTTCTTCTCTGCTTTTGCCTTCATCATCAGCTCCTTTCTTCGGCGCTTCTTTCTCTCTCTCTCATATTTCCTTCGCTGCCTCTTCTCCAGGACTGCAGGGGGCAATTCTTTGGCATCATCCTAAGAAGGAGGATGGACATGAATCAGCAGCCTTACAGGGATAGATCAGAATTAAAAGCGAAATGTCCTCAAGTTCCCAATTTCAAATGTCTCACAAGAAATATGCGACTTGTGACAAGGAGTCAGGGCTCAGCGTTGCGAGACACTAAACACAGTAAAGGTGTTTCAAACCCCTTACTCTCTCTCAACACCCTGTAGCTTACACCCCCTTTCAGGTTCTTAGTGCTCTTCTCACTACAGATCACTGGGGGCACTGTCCCCTTGGACAGGCTCTGGCTCTTCTCACACACCACAGAACACCCGATAGTCTCCCAGCAACATCCCTTGGCACTCCCTGTGGGGATGGACAGAGCCCAAACCCTGAGTTTTGTCCCCACACCCCTGGAAGGCCAGGGAGAATGCCTACTGCATTAGCACATGTATGGACACATGTTACAGAATTCTCATACTTGTCCAGAAGCTTTTTTAATCTTCTCATGTAGTCTCTGACGCAAGAGATTTATTGCAGAAAAGGAAGGGGAATCCAGGTCACTTTTGCTCCCTGAAAACAAGAGGTAGAAAACAGAAATACTTAAACAACAGCACTAACTAAGCAGAACTTTCTGTGGCTATGGAAAAAGCTCTGAGAACTCTGAAGATGCTGTGAACAGAATGGAAAATCTACACAAGCCAAAAGTTTCTATTTAAGTGGTTACTTTAGAATTAATTCCTCCTTTTCTACCCATACTGTCATGTGGACACAGCCTGGCATGCCCTGTGGCTGTCAGAAGTACCTGGCTGGTGGAAACTAAGACACTGACGATATGTTTTCTTGGTGACCAGGCTTTTCAGGCTGTCAGTGGAAAGCTGAGCTGGCATGGCAGAGACTGCAGCAGAGACTTACCAGATACACTAAAAGTGCAGCTCAGGTTAAACGCGTTTTCCCAAGAGCCACCCAATTTCTGTATGTGCACAACAGCTTTAAGGGCACATGGAATAAGCAAAGATGTTTTCAATTCAGATGAACTTTTTAAAGGCTTTCTGAACTACACGTGTGTGAAGCAACCGAAAAGCAGACACCCCAGCTTAGGACACTTTAACCTGACCATGGCAATGCTGACATTCTCACCTGTGACCAAGCTCTCACTTCTGCTCTGTGCAGCACTGGCTGGAGATGCTTTGCTGGCTTGAGGGGTTGCCCTCTGTCCTGGAGCATGTTTGCTCACGTTAGAGCCCGTCTGTTTGAGTGATGGCGTGTTCACCCTCTCAGCTTGCTTCTTGGGTTTCTTCCTCTTCTTTTTCTTGATGTGCCTGCCAGCATCCTCAGACTGCCCTGGCTGAGGCACTAGAAAGCAAAACCAAATCACGCAAACCAGCACAACGCTCCCACTTCACAACGTCAAGCCATTCCTGAACACTAAAGTTCCAGTATTTCAACGGCATATCTAAACCTTTAAAAATTACATAGTATAGGGTTTATTTAAATAGCCCAATAACATGCTTGTACACTTCAGTAAAGTCCCAGTTTCCCCCCATCCAATTCACGTGTATAAGGTGAGCGGAGACCACCGCTTCCCCCGGTAACACCGCAGAGTGCTCAGGAGCCCCGTGTTGCAGCACAAGCTACGGGGTTTGCTCCTTACAAACCGGCACAACCGCCTCCCCTGGGCCAAGCAAGAGAGGTGAGGCTGTGAGGAGCCAGGCCCCGCGCACCGGCCCGGTGCTGCAGAGGATGAACCGCTACTGTTCCGTTATACCCAATTTCCTCTTCCGCGACTCCGGCGCCAGCTCCGCGCGGACCCTCCTGGCCAGGCCCTGCAAGTACGAGTCCTGCGCGGCCATGCTCGGCCCCGCGGCCATGCTGGGCATCGCGGCGGCGCGGCTCCCCGGTACGGCTTCCTGTTACCCCCCCCCCCCCCTAGCCGCGCCGCCGGCAGGACGTGACCTCATCCCGTACCGGATAGGAAGTGACGACAGCGAACCGGAGGCAGGCCCGGATTGGTCGTGGGACAGCGTGCGCGGCGTTGGCGGGCACGGCGGCAGCGGCGGCGCGCAGCACGGTAAACAGCGTTGTGTTCAAACGGACGCCGTGGCAGAGGGTACCAAAGAGCTTTATTGAGGGATTTTTAAGTACAAAAATAAATGGAACAAAGGAAAACCGAAATGCACATGATCAGGAACGCGGCAGGCACGGGAAACCGGACTCCACAGGCTCAGCCCGGCACGGGGTCGGGGGGAGGCTGCCGAGCTGGAAGGAAACCACGAGAAGAACACAGAACCACCCTGCTCTGCACACCCCACTGCCCACTTAGACACAACGCCGGCAACACAAACACCAGCGTCTGGGTAGCTCCCACTGCGTTAATAGAAACTTTCTGTGTTAGCATTGAGAAAGGAACCAGAGCAACCACAGCTCCTGCCAGCGGCCTCGCAGGTGGCATCACCAGGACCTGCCCCATTCTTATGCGCCCTTTGCTCTTCAAAGGGAGTACACTGGTCCTTGGTAAGGGCCTCCTGAGAGCCTCTTCCCAGATGGCTGGGAGCAAGTTGGACATGAAGCCTGCTGTGTAAGAAATACTGCAAGGTCCTTACTGTCCTGTGCAGAACACAGGTTGGTGGATGGTATCCTGAGAGTTTTAAAGCAGCAGGATGTCCGTAACCTTGTGAAACAGGGTGAATACTCCAAAACATTCATTGCCTCCTGGTTTGGCTCAGGTTTATCCCCAAAAAATTCAACTCGCAACGCTCCAGTGTTTACTTACCAAGATCCACACGGAAACAAACAGGATATCAAATGAACACAACATGTAACAACACGTAACGTAATCATGTAAAAGCAAACCTGACTCTAACTTGTTAGAACAGTCCCTTACAAGAGAGGAACACTCTTGGCAATGTCCTGTGGTGGAGAAGGCACCGTAGCTGTCCAGGGAGCAGAAACCTACCTGCAAACACAGCTCCAGTGCCTTCTCCTGGCCATGGGCGACGCTCCTCAGTTCAGTAGGTGGAAGACTCCCAGCAGCACAGAGCGCTGGAGGAAGGCGCTCAGCGGCACAGGATGCTCCTCAGGAGTGCTCGGCGGGGCCTGCGCCGTGCCCGTGGCCGGAGGGGGGAGCTGGGGCGGAGCTCTGCGCGGCAGCCGCGCTCTGCTCCGCTCCAGCCGCTGACAGAGGCATGGGGAGGCTTTCAGGAGACAGCGTGGCAAAGTCTTGTCTCCAGTAGGCTTCGCACAGCGGGAGGTCGTTGCCGTCACACAGACTGTAGCTTTACAGAACAAACAACCCAGTAAGGAGAGACAGCAGTGCAGTAAGGTGGGGGGGAAGGGGGGTTGCAGGCAGGGGAGAGCAGGACAGAAGAGAAGCATTAAGAAAATCGCTAAACATGGCTCCTAGAGATGCCAGGCTCGGGCTCAGGAATTCATCGCAAGCCTTGTGGCACCGCCTTCCCTAGGACACCTGCTAAGGGCTGGTCTTGAACCTGATGGGTATGGTGAGATCAGGGGAACTTCAGAGACAAAATCATTGCTACAGACTGAAACAGAGGTCAACTCCAGTCCAGATGCTCCAAGTCCCTGAAAACATGGACTGAAATTCTGGCACCCAATAGGAATCCTGCTACTGATCTGAGTGAGGCAAAGACCTCACCATCATTATTTTACTTGGAATTAGATCACAACCTAAGTGAGGAAAAAAAATACCAAATCCTGCTCTAAATTTCAGTACAGAAAACACTCCCAGCACTATTGGCTTAGGGCCTGTCCCTGTCATGGCACAGAAGGAACTGATGCACACCTCTTTAGAAAAGCTCTGCAGCAGCTCTGGGTCTTCTCTCGAAGCTGCCCAGTCCACAAGGTACTGAAGGCTCCTATTCAGCAGAACCTGAGCCAACAGCACTGGTAAAAGCAGCTGCTGGGTTTGCCCACTGCAGACTGTGGAGCTGGGTGATCCAGCACTGTGGGAAGGGATGTTTTGTACAGAACTGGCTAACTCTGGTCTGTGCTCTGAGAAAAAGACAACATGGAAAGGCCAAAACTATGAAGAAAAATTACGAAGAAACCGCAACAAAACCAAAACAAATTCCTGAGAGGAAGGAGCTGCACACATAGGAGACACCCAAGACAAAGTGAGTGATAGAGCGGAAAGCAGCTTGTGTTCAGAGTAAAACAAACCCAGTGGGTCAAGTGATTTTGTTGTTGCAGCTTTATTTACATTTTTAACGTATGGACTTGAATAGATGCTTCAGGAAATATTTTAAGTGTAGAAATACGAGACACTTCAAGTTGCACAAGCACGAAACTTGCTGAGATCTAGCCCCACACTCAAGATGGACTCCATGGCCCCAGAGATGGGAGCAATGGAACATAAATGCAGGTTTGGGGTTGAGGATGAGAAAAGGCAAGATGGGTTTGGAGTTACCGCTTTGGGGAATAAGCACACAAAGCATGAGTTGCAAGCATCTAACTCTGAGCTCTCTTCTGCCAGCATCACCCACCGGGTTAGCAGTAGAAATGAGAAGGCAGTGGATGCAGGTTTTGTACCTGAAGCCTTCATAAAATCCCTTAGAAGATCACCCTTCCCTACAGCCCCCAACACACTGCAGCTGGGTTCAACTAGCAAAGACCTTAAGGATCTGACCACAACTACAACTCCTCTTCTGTCAGCCCTAGACCTCAGGCCAGGCTTTCCAAGGAGAACCTGGTCACAGCATCCACCCCACATAGGCAGAGGAGTTACTAACACCATTTTAGCTCTGTCAGAAGCATAACCACTTCTCCTGCTACTTGAGATAGAACAGTTCCAGAAGTCTGAGCTTCACCTCTCACCCTATGCTCCTCAAAAGTTAGGGTCAACGAGCAGCTACTGCTCACCATAGCCCACTGTTACTCTGTCCTTTGACTGAGGGTTTCTCAGTGCATGCAAGGGACTTCACTACTGCCCTCAAGGCATGCAGCCAGGTCTATGCACAGAGAAACTGCTGAGAAGTGTCTTTAGGAAACTGCCTGAGCACAGGAACTGAAAGCAAAGATTCCTTTGGAACATTCTGTAAGTTTCAAAGACCTGCTTTCAGGTCTCCTCATCAAACCCCTCATGTATGCAATAAAAGCCTAGCAGTGAAACCTGGCAGCACAACTGCAAAACATCCCGTTAGTTGCTCACTATGGCAAGGGCCTGCCTCCTAAGCCCCTTTAGCACAATGACAGTGACAGACCTAGACAGGAGACGCTCCCTTCCACAGGCTTGTCAAAGTGGTCAGGAACAGAGCACAGAGAACAAAGCTCTGCAGCCTGAGGCAGCTCTCAGAGGTGTGCAGCCGCAGGGAGCTCACTTTGCTGCAGCCTCCCCTGGAGGAACAACCTAAAATAAACCAGTGACCTCCAGGGGCATTGGCACATGAGAGAGAGGCCGGCAGGATGCTTGTGTGGAACCCATGGCTGGGTCTCATAGGACTGCACGCCTCCTAATGAGATCCTGTGGACTCAGGACCCATGAAGAAGTAACAGATGGTGCAAAGAGGCAATCGCAGCTGGGCTCCCAGGACCACACAGAATGTGTGTCTGTGGGCAAACCAGCTACTACAGCCATTTGAACATGATTATTACACTATGACTATGTGACATAACAGAAACCCTTTTTTTCCACATTAGACATTAAAGTTTCATTAAAAATATCTTAATACCCAAATTATAAACGGACTTTAAATAAATTACTATTTCTATATACAATTTCTATTACACAATTTCTTTGGTGCAGAAAAAGACAGGAAAGAGCACAGGAAAGGAATAAGTGCTAAAAGCAAATGACTAAGTGCTACATGATAACAGGCTTCAGATCACAGCTCTGCAGTTTCCTCACCTCCTGACCACTCTTACAAGACAGAACACAAAGGCAAATCCATTTGGTGTATGCCAACATTTGTTCTTAGACAACAGTTCTGATACGAAAGGTCGCTTTACAAGGCACCTGGTGCCAGGGAGGTGAACAGACCACGCCAGCATGGCCACAACCCCCTAAGCCAAAAGTCAAAGCTACTGACGCACAGCAGTGGCAGTCTGGGGACAGCATGGTGACATCTGGCACACGTGAGGCACTATTAGCCACAGCATGTCACACTGTTGTGTGGATACAGCCTGTGTAGGGGATGTATCCCTGACCCATCAGAGCCTGGGCTGGCGTGTGGGTTTGTGACTGTCACTCTTCATTGCTGTGCTGTTTCCAGGAGCTCTTGCTGCCCCTCCACCCAAAGTCTGAAAAACAACTGTAAACATCTACCTCTAGTTCTCTTCCAATGTCATAGCAGTTCCTAAGCTATGTCACATCAACATCTTTTTACTCTTAAAAATACATACATTACTCAAAACCAATGGCCTAACTTCCAAAAATATTGAGCAATTAAGGTTTAGTTGCCTTAGCTGAGGATACAGGCATTCAGCATTTCTAGAAAGAAGGTAAAGGCAAAAATAAAAATCATGGGCATTAAAATTTTAAGGTAGGTTTTTAAAAGCTAAGTCCTTGTTTAGAAGTCATAGGATTATTGCACTGACTTCGCTTAGCTCGGACAGTACAGCTGAATTAATCAGGTTCTCAACTGTTTTCTCCCACTTTTCATTTACTGCATCATCAACCAGAAGTGCTGGAGTGCATGACAAAAGATAAAATAAAAAGATAGTGTGTCTAAATCCTCTAAACCCTGTTTTCTAAGTAAGAGTATTTTTAAAATATTAAAAATCCCACAAATCAGTAACAATTTGTTATTCCATAGAAAATCCTATCACAATGCTTCATTATTCAATGAAACCGAGCAAGTCTCTTTATGTTCATTTTAAGCACTCGCCCCCAGAGGACTCCAGGAGGCTGAGGACTATAGGAGAAAAGGCACACTGTGTGATCAGGTCACTTGTGAAAGCACTCACCATGAGGACGTGGTGATCTCCTCTAACATTAGGAGCCAGCTCAGCAACCCAGCCTCTCTAGGGACAGAGGCTCCTTCAGAGAGATACTCAGACCGAAGTCTCTACTCCCAGGGAAACTCATCTCCTTTCACAATTACAAAGGAAGCCTAAGCAGATTATCTGTCAAATCTAGCCAAATAAAGAAGGGACCTAGAGTTGGATACTCTGAACACCTCCTTCCCTACGACATTTATACCCTCTAGGGTATCCACAAGGAAAAGGAAGTTTAGTTGCAGAAAAAGTTTGACCTCATTAAAAACAGGAGTAAAGTTTTGCTGGGAACATTCTCAAGACCTGTACTTTAAGGACTACTTGTTTGTCTGGACTAACCACCCCATGGAGTCACGAGGCAGAAGTCCACTGCCCTATTTGTACCTGGAAGAGTAATATTCTTCTTCTAGTTCATACAGGTCAATGGAGATCTCATCCCGCAGTGCAATCAATTTCTTGTCACATTCCTCCTGCAAGCTTCTCAGCTGCTGGTTGCGCTGGTTGATAGCTTCATTCACAGAAGGGAAATCATTGAGGATCAAAAACTGCTTCAGGTCAGACACAAGCTTCATCAGGGACTCACCAGCTCGGACCTTGCAGCAGAAAGAAAAATCAGAGTATCAAAACAGTGCTTTGCTGCAATTCTAAACCAAGATCTCCTAAGCTGCTCCTTCAGCCCAAGCTTCGAATGAAGTAAAATAATCCCACATTCCATGAGGATTCTGACGGAAGCCTGCAGCTGACAAGACAGACTACCCCGCCTTCCCCAGCCACCTCAACGACCAGGCCACTTTGCTAACAGCAGTCCTTGTGAGCGTTATAAAGGCTGCCCAAGGTGCACCAATGCACCCAACAGCACCTGCCCACTGCTTCCAACAGCAGAGCGCTACTCACGATGTTGGCAGCTCTGACGTGCATCTCGTAGTTATCTTGTTCACCCTGGGTTGCTCGAGAGACTTGAGTTTCATCTTCAATCTAAAGGAAAACGCGTACACAGCCGCCTTTACACACAAAACACCTGGGAGATGAGCCCTGGGGCCCGCTCTGCGCTTACCGCGGCCGCCTGCCTTCACCACCCCCTCTTCCGCGGCCCCTCCTGCCCCAGGCACACCTTGGCTGTTTTGATGATCTCGGTGAAGTTGTCCAGGATGGACTTGACATCATCGCGGAGCCGTTTTGTGTACGACTGCAGCAACGTCTCCTTGCTCTGAGGCAGCGCCCGCGCCTGCGACATGACGGTCCCAACGCCCCGCCCCGCGTACCGCCGTCCTCTCGCGAGACGTCGCGTCCCGTAGATATTTCCCGGCAGGCTTTGCTCTTCCTTTCTCTCTCGCAGCCCAAGATGGTGAGCGGCTGGGGAAACGGGGCAGGGTTCGGCTCATCCGCCGCCATCCATCGCCATCCGCCGCCGTCGTTGTGCCGCGGCCCGGCGGGGAGGACCGCGCGGGTGCTCGGTAGCCTGGCGAGGGGGGTGGAGCGGTGTTTGTGCCCGGTTTGCTGTAAGCGGGGTTCGGGGAAGGCCCGGTGTGGGCCTCCTCGCTCGCAGCGGAGCGCAGGGACTCGGGACTCCGGACTCCTCCCGGCTCGAACCGCATCGTTTGTCCCCGTGTGGGGCTGACCCCCTGTGGGGCTGACCCCGGGCTCGCTGGGCAGGAACTCCCGGTGGGGCTTTGGGGAGCGCAGGACTGCGGAACGCCAGTGGCTGCGCGGCCGAGGGGACCAGCATGCGGGTTTAAACGGTGGCGCTCGCAGGGAAGCCCTTAAACCTGAAGCCAAAGGGAAAGGTTTGCTCTCTCGGGAAGAGTAAGGTTGGGCTGGAGGCTGCCGGCCTGGAGAAACGCATTTCCTGGGGACTGAAAGCTCTTGAGTACACAAGTGTTGGAAGCAAAAGAAGAAATGGTGTGTTTGTTTCTTACAGCCGAAAGGAAAGAAGGCAAAGGGCAAGAAGGTGGCACCAGCCCCTGCTGTAGTCAAGAAGCAGGAGGCCAAAAAAGTTGTCAATCCCCTCTTTGAGAAGAGGCCCAAGAACTTTGGTATTGGTAAGTGAGTGTTTGGGTTACTCTCTCAACGGGGGTTTTGTTAATAGATGTCGAAATTGTAAACGGGCATATACTGTAATAAAGCTGTGGAGTGGAGACGATGATAAATGCACTTTGCTGCCTGCTGTTAAGTGCTGCCCTTCATTAGGGCAGTTATGCAATGGGTGGTTATGGCCAGTGTGCTATTTCCTGTACTGCCTGGATTCATTCCGTGGTTCTCTTGGGATTAATCTTTCCTTTTTGCATGTGGTATGCTAACTCCGTTCAAACTTCGGTAGTGCCTTCTTTGTACGGTGTGCAGATGATGTAAAAGAATATTTGCTATCTGAATGATAGTGCTGACATATCACCACCAAGATCTCTGATGCACTCGTGTCTGTTCCGTGCTATTGCTCTATGGCTGTGGAACAGCTGTGCATTAAAAGGTCTGTGTTTCCAGGACAGGATATCCAGCCAAAGCGGGACCTCACGCGGTTTGTGAAATGGCCACGCTACATCAGGCTGCAGCGCCAGAGGTCCATCCTTTACAAGCGCTTGAAGGTGCCTCCTGCCATTAACCAATTCACTCAGGCTTTGGACCGCCAGACAGGTAAGGATGTGCCATGTGCAGTTGTCTTGACCCTGGGTCGTTGATGGGATGCGCTTCAGAGGAGGAAAGAAACTGAAATAAGACGTAACTAAGGTAAGCTGGGGAGAATCCTTGGAAGCATTTTAGGGAGGCTTTAATAGTGATAGGGGTGATGTCAAACCAAGCTGCTGTGTGAATTTGTTGGCTTAAGTCTTGCTGGCTGCTGCATACCTTGAAGAGGGATATAGAAAATACCAAAGCTTCCACTTAAGGATGCAAACCCAGGGTTATCTCAACTGCATGTTTCCATCGGAGGCCATTCTTCTAGTTTGCTGCAGAACCACCTGCAGTTCTTCATCTGAGTAAACATGTAGTTTGAGCAGTGTGTGGGTGTACGGGCCTTGGGGGAATGCTGGCATCTTGCAGGCTGACGTTGAAACGGGGCTTCAGTGTCTTGTGTGAACTGTACTTCTGAAGTAAATAGTTTTTTCCAGGTGCTAGTGTCTATGCAAGAGAGTTCTGACTTATGTAGAGCAATTTCTTCATAGATGTTGTAATAGAAGTTGCTTGCTTTAAAGGAGAGAGTGCACCACATTTAACTGTAATTGCTGAGGGGGACCACAGGCATTTCCTTATCCAAAGAGTGAAGGAAGGAGCTCATTGCCAGCAGAGGTGCATGTAGAGGTAAACAGGTGCTCTGGAGGTGCTCCACTCTTGGCACTGCAGATGATGCTGACCTTTTGCTGTCTAAATACACTTGATGACAACTACCAAGATCGTTGATGCACTTCAGTATTTTAGAAAGTAATGCTTAGCTTTTCGGGCTATGCAGCTGACCAGTGGATGTTCTCTTCCAGCTACACAGCTTCTGAAGCTGGCACACAAATACAGGCCAGAAAGCAAACAAGAGAAGAAGCAGAGGCTGCTGGCTCGTGCTGAGCAGAAAGCTGCAGGAAAGGGAGATGCTCCAACTAAGCGGCCACCAGTTCTCCGAGCAGGTACCTGTACATGGACTTGAGACTCTGAAAAGAGTCTCTGCTTCAGCCAGGCAGGACTGGACAAGCTATTGCAATGATGTGTGAATTTCTTCACCTGACCTAAAAGTGAAGAGCAAAATAGACGAGCTTTTTAACCCTGAGCTTTAGCAGATTGTCCAGGGAATATCTTCTCAGTGCATGTGGAAAGTTTTCAGAACTTTCATAATGAATCTGCTATGGAGTCTGAGCTGGTTCTATGAGGCTGACATGAAAGCTCTGAAAAATGGACTGAGTGAAATCAAAGCCTACCTATTCCTTGTTTTTCAGGTATTAACAGTGTCACAACTCTGGTGGAGAACAAGAAGGCTCAGCTTGTAGTTATTGCCCACGATGTAGACCCCATTGAGGTATGTGTATTCACCAGGTACATCTTGCAGGCTACCCATGTAACCCAGGCTGAGGTCAGAACTGGAGTGGGGGTGACAGTGCATTTTAGAACAAACTTACTGTGTGAAAAGGGAGTGCATAAAAAATATCTTTACCAGCACTGGAATGTTTATGCATGTTCACAGTAGTCCTGATGTTACAATGAGGCTTGGCCCTTGCAGTGATGTGTGAATTTCTTCACCTGAATTAATAGTGAAGAGCAAAACGAGCTTTTTAACCCTGAGCAATTGCCATAGCCCAGGCTGATCCAAAGGACAGACAGATGTTCTCCCTCAGTTCTACAGCATGCTCCTTTTCTTTTTAGCTGGTGGTCTTCTTGCCAGCCCTGTGCCGCAAGATGGGAGTGCCATATTGCATCATTAAGGGCAAAGCCAGACTGGGGCGACTGGTCCACAGGAAAACGTGTACCTCTATTGCTTTCACCCAAGTTAACCCGTAAGTGTTCTGTGATCTGAAGTCATTGTCTGGTTGAAAGCAGACTGTAAGGCACAGGCTGTAGGGCAAGTGGATAGCAAACCTGTGTCTGTCTAGTATAAAATAGTAAACCTAAAATGTTACCTTTATAATGTCTAATACGTATGTCCTGTTGTCTGAAGAACATTATTGGACCTTGAAAATAGAAATTATTTTGGTTTACCAAAATAATTGGTTGTTCTGAAAATACATAGATGGAACTACTAACCTTAACCTGAGCAGTGCAGATTTCTGAAGTATTGTTAGGTGGAGTGGTTAAGTCTTTGCAAACGATGCTTAACCTGAAAAACCACATTGCTACTATGAGCTTCAAATGCTGAGGCAAATGATTTATGGAAAATGTTAAATTGAGGCTCTAAAGGAACTAAAATTGTCACCAACAGGGAGGATAAGGGAGCCCTTGCAAAGCTGGTGGAGGCTGTCAAGACCAATTACAATGACAGATATGATGAGGTAAGATTCTCTGTGTTGCTAGCCTTCTCTTCTTACACTGTTAACATCCCAAAAGCTTCCTAGTTGAAATGCAGATTATTTCAGACATGGTAACATCAACTTAAAGCCTGCTTAAAGGATTTGCTAATGATGTATGCAGATTCTTTGCCTCAGAGCAGGGTAAACATGAATACTGTCACCAAGTTAGAAGTCAACAGAGCTGTCTCAGGGCTAGAATTGTAGTGAGGGCAGCAGCTTCTGCTGGTCTTGACTCCATCCTGAGTCCAGAAATCACATGATGGCTGAATCCATCACCATTCTTGGGAAAGACTTTTTAAACTCTAGTATCTCTGTGCTGCCCAGAAATTTAATTCACTGCTTGAAATGTGTAAGACTTCCTAGTTGAGGGAGCTGTTCCGTTTGTGCAAAAAGGAGTGGAATTGAGCAGGTTGGTTGAATGGTGCAGTAAGAAGTGGTATGAGGTATCTAACTTGTTCTTGCTTCTTTGCAGATCCGGCGTCATTGGGGTGGTAATGTCTTGGGTCCAAAATCGGTGGCTCGCATTGCTAAGCTTGAAAAAGCAAAGGCTAAAGAACTGGCTACTAAGCTGGGTTAAAGATGTACTGGATGGCTACATGTTTTCTGTACATAAAAAGAATAAACACTCGGATTCAGTTTTGGTGGCCTCTGTTAATGGCAGTGTTCAGGTCATGGCTAATAGGACAGTGGCTTTGCCTTACCTCTCTTTGCCTTCATCAAATGATTGAATAGGGCCACACAACAGCAGTATGGAGCAGGTACTTGGAACAACGGCTCTTAACTACTAGTCTTCTGTAATGATTTGTGTTCTTTAACACACAGTTCATCTACAGCAGCTCTGCTGCATGTTACTCTGTGATCATACAGTTGAATGTGCTGGGCATCTTTTGGCTTTAAGCCTAGCTTGCATATGCAAGCATGTCTCAATTGAAAATTGCTGCAGGACATCTCCATTAGTACAACTGGGTTACACTATGGATGATAAAGGGTGATACTTCATTTTAGCAGATGAACCAGATAGACAGCTCATATGGGGAGGTGTCTCATGCCTCTGCCAGGGCAGGAATGGCCAGGGAAGGCAGGCTGAAAGCAGGGGGAAATCTAGACCACCCTGTGCTCCTTCCTTGCTGCTGACTTTGTCTCTTGGTATTGTGGGAGTCTGCCATGTTTTACAAGGCTACAGCTGTGGGAGCTGCTCCTTGTTTTCAGTAGCCCTCAGCATGCTTTTGCAAAGCTACAGGCTGCCTGACTCACGTTGGCTTGAGCATCTGCAATAGCTGTTCTTTTGGTCACTGTTGGATGCAAGATGCACAATGGAAGTCACAATGCAAGCACATGAAATCTGTCTTCGTTTATTCTGATGCGACTGCTGTGAACCACTCCTGACTTCTGGAATGACTGAGTGTGAAGAAACCTTTCCATCTTTTGGAAAGTACAGCTATGGAGAAGTTAAAATGTTGTAGCTTACCACCAGCCACAAAAGAAACATGTATCCTTAAGATTAATGTGTAAGACAGCTTCCCTAGAAGTCTCAACTGACACTTAAAATTTCACATTCAGTGCTTCCAAACTGCAGGTAAATAATGCTGGTAGGAGCTTGGAGTCTGTGTCTGTTACTTTGAAGTCTATTTGCAGTTTGATAGCTGTACACCTTTCCTGCACGTGCTGCAGTTCCTTGGGACTAATTGGGCTGCTGTCTTCCAGAGAAGGTCACTCTTGACTGCAGTATAGAAGAGACTTGCTCTTCCCCTCATAGAGGTATCTTCTGTACAAATTTTCTGTACCACAGGAACGCAGTTGCAGCGCATAAGCCGTACCTATGAAAGAAAACTGCATTTACACCTTTTCCAGCTGAGCTGGACCTTCCTAAGTGCTGCAGTGCAAAACCCATAATTATTTCAAATCACCTTGAGGATGTTACTTGGTTTAAACCTTCAGACTATTACAGATTAAGAGCTCTTGCGGTTGCACTGATGCAGGACCCAGAAAGCCAGGCAGAGCCTTACATGCAAAAGAAACTTGGGGAAGGTGAGCCCCATGCTGGCTGGGTAACTTACCACGTGATGATGTACTGCATGTGCTCGTTTCTCAGGCTCACTCGTGTCTGGCCTCCAATGGGCCCTCCGGGAACTGTGCTTCCTGCAAGTACAATAGGAGTTAAACCTGTATCTGCACCATGCAGAGCTGTCCTTGCTGTGGGATGTGAAGGCGTTAAGTTAGATGGACATTCTGCTCCTCTTCCTCAGGTTATGGCATTCCCAAATCAGCAGCAAAGCCAGAGCTGTAGGGCAGGTGGCAAGGGGCTGGTTGTGCTCAAGGCATCGACCACCACCTGCACCTCTGCTAGGCATGCTGCTATTTCCCAGCACTGGCTGCCCAGCATAGAATGGTTTGTGTTGGAAAGGACCTTAAAGCTCATACAGTTCCAACCCCCTGCCATGGAGAGGGACCCCTTCTACTGGAGCAGCTTGCTCCAAGCCCCATCCAACCTGGCCTTGAACACTGCCAGGGATGGGGCAGCCACAGCTTCTCTG
>JBCJKH010021567.1:0-12679 GCA_039877255.1 Loriculus beryllinus
ATACAATCCAGGAGGTACATGTAAAACTCCTCATTCTACTGTAGATCAGCTTCTGTGATCCTGAGCAATTCCTTTCTGTTTTCAAAGCCTAACTTCACATCATTGCACTAGTGCTTTCTGCTCCTTTCTCCTAGTCTTTGCATGTTTGGCTGATCCAAATTGTAGCTGAATCTGAAACTGAACTTCAGCTTAGTATATTTTTTTCTATGTCTTTTATACGAGGCATCCCTTCCTCTAGGCGCTGCTGTAGTACAAATTATCATTATTAATAATATGTGCTTTGCAAAGAGTCTTAATTCCATAATTATATGTTTAATTATATCAAGAAAGAGAGTACTCTAAATAGGTCTCATTGTGCTCTGGCTAGAAAAGCATTTCTCAGACTTCAGAGCTTGCCTTTTCTGGCATAGGAGGTGCTCAGGTAGGAACCATCCACAACACACACCGCAAAGCAAGATGTGGCACTGTCCTGCACAAGATCCAGATGCAAAGGGAAGCAAATAATTCCCAAAGTAAATAGAAAGAGGATTGCCATTATCATTATAATGGTAATCCAGCTAGCCCATACTGCTTAAAAATTAAGCAGGAGATGGACAATTGTGTTTTGTCTGATAGCTGGAAATTAAGTGAGGTCACAGAGCATAAAATTGTGTTTTGACTAGTTTCCCTTTTCTTATCAGACTTACATACACCTCGTTGTTCAGCAACCAAGAGCTTGACATGAAGAAAGCTGGCAGTCCTTGAACTTTTTGTTTGTCAGCCAACAGGGCCACCTGTCTCACCAGCACTCAGCATGGTTAATGGAGAGTTTGGTCTGATGCTTCCTACCCTAGTGCAACTGCCCAGCTGTGTTGAGGAATGTTTTATGCCTCTTCATCATTCAGCAGCTGAAATGGATATGTTGGAACAGAAATGAATGGCAACTTGTGTTAGTAAGGAACACTGGTCCTCAGCTAGTTCCCCCAGAGCCGTACACTACTTGTTGAAGAATAAGGGAGAAAAGACCAGAGGATCCGCTCATACAAGAGTGATGGAAGTGGAAGAACTGGTGTGGATTTGGTTTGAATCACTTATGGGTATTTACATTCATGCACCTACTTATAAGGTCAAGAGCACCAGAAAACATGGTGACGTTAAGCAAACTGAGCAGGAAATCGATTTTCACCCACCAGTTAAGAAGCAGAAAAATGTAGACCAAGAAAGATCACCAGCATCTATGTTGTATTGTTCTCAGCAGAGAGGATATCAGGCATTGGTAGACCATAATACAGAAGATGAAAGAGTCTCCGATTTGAAGAGAGGGAACGTTAACTGATATCCTTGGAATGAAACATAATTCTGTAAACAAGTAGCTTTATGATAGTTCAAAACAGTACAAAATACAATAAAGAAGAATTCTTTCAAACTTTTTACTATTAGAAATAAACTTTGACTATCCATTGTGAGACCTGTTGTCACAAGAAGACAGATGGTGTTGACACAGCATGTGATTACTGAGACAGATTTTCTTGGCCAAGACAAATATTTTAATTGAAGAGAAAATAAATATAATTTTCATTTCTTTTTAGAGCTGCAATTGTTTGAAATCCACTGGGTAAAACCAATTATCTCATTACTTTTTTTTTTTTTTTCCTGCTTCTTTACCAAAGGAACAGTGACAAAAAAACATCCCAAAACTGAAAAATCCAACCAGCTTTCATGTTGCCTCACGTATCCTGTATTCCTGGATTGCAGCAATTATGATAGTCAGATATGGTGTGAGAAGGGTGTGGAAAATGGAAACAGAACATACCCAAGCCCTGCCTTCAAACATCAGGAGCTTCACCTGTGCTCAAAGGGAAGATCTAGGAAACTTGGCAGAGGAAGGTAACACATCTGGAGTGTTTTGGCTGTCATGTAAAACGTGAAAAATGTATAACCCTATTACAAAACTTGTGCATTTTAACAACCTACTTTATTAAATTCTGTTGGTTTCTGAAATTGCCTACGGACTTCTGTTAAATATATAGCAGTTCCTTCTTGTTTCTTTTCTTTTTTTTTTTTTTTATCCCCTATGGTTTCTATCCAAAGGAACACATAGCTCTCAAGAAAGATGTGGACCTGCAGCTCATATCCCTTTGGCTGTCTGCTCTGATGCTCAGAGAAAGTCTATCAGAGCACACTGAAAAAGAAACTTAGGGATAGTTTCTTCATTCTCTGCAACAGACTCCCACAGATGCCCTTAGTCAAGTCACATAACAATATGCATTAGTTTATGGATTGGAAAGATCTGTAGTGCTATTGTAAGGCTGCAGATGCAGTTATGCTCTTAATGGCGTCTGAAGCTGTGCTAGTGAGCCATGTGTTCAGGTTGTCTCCACTGCAGGGATTCCTTCTGCTGCAGCATCCTGCCACGTCGCTCCTAGCAGCACCTGACAGGATTCCAGTTGGAGCTTGCACTTTCAGTCAAAGGCTTTCAAGTCTGATCCCTTCAAATCTCTGAAGTTCACCCGTACAATTACCTCCACTGTTCAAAGCAACCCAGGGCTTAGATGGAAATAAAGAACACGAAAAGATTTCCCAGGGTGCTCTTGGAAATGTGAAAAAAATGGGGAAAACAAGAAAAGAAGGAGAAGAAGAAAAAAAAGCAGTACTCCTTGAAGTTCTTGCAGCAGTGACTGTACATCTGACATTAAAAGGCCAAATTCTGCTTAGGGTAGCTGTGGCCAGCCTGAGCTGTGCTAATCTGCCATAGACATCAGCGCATGAGCCATGAGTCCTGATCGATCCACATGCACAGCAAGAGGAGCCTCCAGGGTACCTGAGCATTCAGAAACTGAATTTGCCCTAAAAAATCCCAAAGAATCATTGGTGGCAAGCAGACACCCCCTCTCAAGGTGTGTGTCACATTTTTAGCTGGAGACATCAGAATTCAAGTTCTGTAAGACTGAGGCTCCAATACAGTGATGGGTTGATGTAAAAATACCTATTTATAGGACATATCATATATTAAACTGTATTGCTATATGATAAGCAGCACCCTTTCCTTTAAATTGCTACCAATGAACCACAGATTTAAAATACTGCCTACACTTTATTCACTTCCTAGCTTCATCTGTCCTGTTTCCAGCTTTGACCTTACTTCCTGCATTGCACTTTCTTCTCTTGCTAATTAGGGATATTTGTATTTCTTAGGAGGTCATCTGATCTTGCTGCTTATTTCCCACTTGGATCAAAACTCTTAAAATAAAGGTTTCAGCTTTTAAAACATATTTTATGATATCTCTATATATAACTAACCTCTTAGGATCATTTTTGACCTACATCTTTTATTCTATCATAATAGGCTTATCTTTACCTGATGCTTAAAATATTTTTTTCACTGGAGTGATTCCGTCATTTACTTTCTTTCTCTTTCTGTCTGTTAAAAAAGCATTACAAGGAAAAGAAAAATGTCTATTGGATACAGCCTGTTTGCACTGGGCACACATGTTTATGAATCAGATAAGGCCTTTGTGTGTCAGGTAGGTGGTGGCACTAAAAGCTTTATATATCACGACATCAAAGCACTGAGGAGATGAAAGAGCATATTTTTTGCATCATAAACAATATTTACATATTGTGATATTCCAAGAATCTTTCATTTAAACAGGTGGAAAAACAGGGAAGCAAGCACACATGTAAAGCAAAGTCTTACTTGTGGTTGATGATTAAATTTTATATGGCTTTGATATAACCACTGCAATTAAGTGCAGTGATGAGCAAGGACTTGTTTTGTTCTTTATAGGGTACATATTGTTTACTAATCCTTGGTTCAGATGATAAATCAGTCATCATCTGGGCACAGCTGCAAATAAAATTTTAAAAGGACAATTTTCACCCTATGGAACAAATTTCAGACTTTTCTCTCTCCTGTGTGCTCTCCGTCTCTTCTTTCCTTCCATCTTGAAACATGGTATTCTTTAAAAAACTCAGCTTTTATATATTCAGACTTTCTGGATGGCAGTAGCTATTTTATATTACAAATTCTACCATTTGTCAAGCGCCAAATAGCACATATGCAATGTAAACAGAGGCTGGAGATTCATTTACCATTTCAGACTAAGGGGGCTGTTAAAAACTGGAACATGCTCAATCACTGCAAATCAACACACTGCAATTTTCACTTTTCCTGATTTTGAGCATTCATCACCACTTGCTCTTCACCCTTGAAAAGAAGGGCAATAAGACAAATTACTTTAATTAGGAATTAGTTATGAGAGAATGAGGTGTTCTAATTATATCTAGAACCTCTTAAATAGTTTCACTAAGGCTTATTTGATTTCTTAATTACTGAAAGAGAAAAGCTGCACACAAATTGCACCAGTTCTTGAAAACAGAAATGCTGTCATTCATTTGATATTATGGATTAGTCTACAATGAACAGTGGTAAGGCAATAACACCTCCAAGACAGCACATGCATTAGCATAGGATGAAATTATTTTTTTTGCTGAAATATTAGAGAATCACCTTCTTCCATATCTCAAAATACATAATTTTATACACTATGGTGTGAAACCATAGATGTGACAGGCTGTAATGATTTATTTATGAGACATTATTCTTTGATGCAAGAATACATTAGGTTATAGATCCTGTTTCCGCAAATATAATATGTCATGCACTGCATCTGAGCTCCAGTAAGATACTGTAAGATGTGAGGTTCACTTTATGTATATATAAAACTGTGTATAAATATATATTTTATGACTGTATCAGCAGCCAAAGTTGTGCAAGAGTTTCTCTTTTAACAGTTCCTTCAAACATATTTTTCTCAAGCTCATCTGAAAATATGGTGATAGGGTCTAGAAGAATGTGTTAGGGACAGTATTTGATTATGAATTGTTTGAATATTGTTCTTTGTTACAGATCTTGGATGTATCTAGTTTATCCATTTCAGGAATTTTTTAGACTCTGTTGAAAATAACAGTTGTGATTACCAGCAACATTTTTCAGCTATACCTTCCCTTGTCTGAGTAACCTGACCAACTACATTTGGGCCACAGAGGGCAGCTCTAATTTTAAACCCCTCTAAAAATTGCCTACTTTCTTCTTTTTTTTAAAGTTTCTCCATTCTCTTACTGAGAGTCTCCGAAATTCTCATTGTTGGTTGGACTCTTCTCCCAGCAAAGCCACTGGGCATCATCTACCATGTCTGCAAGGCCACTCAGGCCAGATCAGGACTCAATGGCCAATGTCTTTGGATCAAGAGTAAGGAGAGACTGCGAGCTCCTAGCATGTCATCTCTTATGGAATATTCCTGTTTGAGCAGTGGCAAATGGAAAGGATCATCACAAAGTGATCTGTGCAAGGGGAGGAAATTGGGCTAGGAAAAGGTCAGGCACCTGCCATGTATCTTACAGAAATTTTTAACATCTTTTGGAAACTTATTTTGAATTAGTGATGAGTTCAGATTTCAGGTTGAGGTCCACTTTTACTCAAAAGATCTCTAATTAATTTGCTTTCTTTTTATGTGTGTGTAGTGATTCAAGGTCTTGTGACAGAGCAGCCTGATTCAAGGGATGTCAGGACCAACTACTTCCTCTCTTTATCACCATTTGTCATAATAAGCAATATGTGTAACTGGAAGCACGTTTATTTTCAAGCCTAACCTAAAATACTATTTATTCTTTTAACATGTCTAAGGTGCAATAATTGCAGTCATTTATTCTCAATGCACTAAGTATGTGTGAAAAATATTTAGGCTTTAGAAAAACAGATATGTCTAATAAGAGAGGGAGAAAGGTTCAGGTTTCCTCGTTCACTGGAATTGCTTATGTAGTTCAAAAAAAACTCTGTGAAAATAAAATGTCCACTTACACAGGAGAAGGCACTGCAAGGCAGCACTGTCAGGAGAGGGTGAGAAATTTGCAGCAGCAGCTCTGACATGGGAACTATACCACAATTTAAAATTTGGAGTTTATAAACAAGAGCCAGAGTGGCTGAATGAGGCAGACGTGCCGTGTATGGTTCAAGTGTGTGTGCTGGTGAGAGTAAAAAGCCAATTATTTCACTCTTGGTTTTGGAAAAAATCTTTAAAACTGATTTTTTTAGTTGTAGAATTATGGTTTATTTTTTGCTTTGATATTTGATACATGATTTTTAATTTTTCCTTCAGAACAGCTTGATTTTTAAATGTAATGAATTCCATAGGAAAAATATCAGAAATAAAAACTGCACTGAAATATGCCATAGTTGTCAAATCGAAACATTTTATTTATTCATTATTGACTCATAAACTTGTAGCAATTTCTGTTTGCATTGCCGTTCAGAGAGGAACATTTTCAAAATGCAAACTATTTTCCAGATAGAGGAAAATTAATTCATCTCAAAGCTTTAAAAGCCTAAAGGTGGGCCAAAGCCAATTTATTGTCCCTATTAAAATCTTCCTATGAAAAACATCTATCTAGGCATCTTCTAGAAGTGTGTACTCTGACTTCATGCCGCTTAGAGTTTATACTATCCATTAACTTAGTTTTGGGGTCACAGTCTATTACTGTTTACCTAAAGACCTTGTGCTTTAGCTTGTCTACTTTCCCAATACATCAATCAATCAGGCTAATAAAATCTTTTTCTTCCTTCTAAATACATCTTGCCCTCTTCATATCTTTAAACCCTCATGACTTCATTAATGCCTCTATATTAAACATTATGAACCTTCATGGTGCAGTTTAAATTAAAAACAATTGTAATAATTCATCAGAAACCTTTTTCTAGGCATCATTTGTGGCTTCTGAGGAAATTTCAAAGTCTTCCCTTGAAGACCTTCCATTGTTTCAAGGGCTGTTTCTTATTCATTAGAATTTTTAAATGTACATACAAATATAATGTGTTCCCCTACAACAGGGTCATCCAAACTTTCAACATCTGTTGTATACTTTGGAAAGTATATATTGAAAAGTATAAAACATAAGCATGGGATACAGAAAATAAAAACCAAAACCAGCTGCATGATGCCATGCACTATTTGATACTAGCACTTTGAAGGAAATGGAGTGGGGCTTTGGGAAAAGGAGGCCAGAAAGGACCACCAGTGCATCTTAGGATGAGTTGAAGGGTGGGAAGAGTAGGCTCAGAGGTAGAAGCTGGATTTTGGAAAGAGCTGAAGGTGGGTGTGGGGGCAGTGTTAGGTTTTAGGATCCTCTGAGAGGCTGGGAACAGGCACTGGGACACATGAAGGTTTCGCACCTCTCTAGCAGGCATTGGTGGGATCTCCACATTATCCTTCAGTGCATCTCCAACCAGGTTCACCCACCTCCTTCAGTTCTTTGAGTGTCAGGAAACCCTACTCTGTCCCTAATTGAGCCCTTCTGGGCTCAGTTAAATCCTTCTCCCACAGTACACACAGTTGCCACTTACCTCAACGTCCTCTCTTTTCACATTTGCATCTTCCATAGGGGATGGAAAGAGGAGGAATAAGGAAAAGGGTGCATGGAGGTGGGCCAGGCCCTGTTTCTATCATAAGCAGCAGCTATGGGCCATAGGAAACCTGCTGGTCCTGCTCCATGTAGGAAAAGAATGGGCAACAAGGAGATGTGGTTTCTGTAATCTTGTACATTTCTGTGCAGGGGTTCCTTCTGTAAACGAAGATGCTTCTTCTGCCTCATGAAAAGAGGATGCTTCACCGCTTGCTTCAGCTTGCTGTAATTCTGCAAAAACTGCCTATGTCACCTATATTCAAAGCCAGATCTGTAATGGGCAGTGGGTGTTTCTCATCTAATGAAACAGAGGTACATAAGTCTGTGCAGTGTGCATTTAAGCTAGTCACTCCAGGCTGTCGGTACAGTCAGTGAGAACGTAGGCAGGCTATGCATAGGAACCTTGGGTGTGATTCATGCTGTTCTAAAGTCCATAATAGGTCATGCAAACTGCACCCTAAAAGCACTTACTTTTCTTTCTTGAATCTAAAGGGAGCTTAGAGTGATTAGCACAGCTGTAGACATCTACTTTGTAGATGTTGAAAGATAAATGACAGAAATCCCACCCTCACATTTGTACAAACATCTGAAGAATTTGCCATAATGGTGGTGGTTTAGCTGCGGCCTGCAGAGCACATAACAGGAACACGTGGAGATGCTTCTAGTTGTTCTCTGATTATTGCTCAATGTCAGCAGCTTCCAGAGGTGTAGCAGGGCACCTGTTGCTGCAGTCACAAACAGCCTATGATTAAGAAAAGGACAAAATGTCAAAAGGTTTAGAGATTTCTGAAAGGGATTCAGTTCTTGGACTATGCAGGACCCAACAGGGACATTTCTTTTCTGGGTAGAGATGTCAATATGTTGATCAGAAAATAAACATTTTTCTTCTTGAGAAATCCAAGGCAATTTCTCAGGTGAATGAACAAATTGCTAGTACTTCCAGGAACTCTAGAGGCTGATGAGAACAATCTCAGTTCTAGTCTTTTGAGCTACCTAAAGGGTCTGACCAAGGATGCATCTATAACTGCACCAGGGATGCATCTGTAATTGCACCATCACCTCTCTGAAAAGCTGAGGCGTGTGTGGATACAATAGGTCAATCTTACCAAATAAATGGCAGAAAAGAAAAACCTTCTCACTGGGTTCCCAGCTACTGCCTTTCAAGCATCATTAGGTATTTTACAATGGTGTTATAATGGTATTTACAGAGATTTCACAATGAGAGGTTCTGGGATCTAGCTACCAACTGCTATTTTTCATCCCTTTATTTTAATTTCTCCAGCAGCTTGTAGCTTGATAATCTTCCCTCAAGTCAGAGCCCTGCCTGTGGCTCTCCATGGAGCCTTGCAATGACATCTCTTCGTTTAGATGGGGCATTCAATAGAGACTTAAGGCACTCTCTTCTCCCTGGTGGCTGCATGCATCGACTCTGGAGCATATCCCAGCTCTTGCCAGCACAGTAAGTGAGAGATTTCATCATAATCATTTTAATATCTTTCAAATGGCTGAATGGATGGATAGCAGTCCTGGAAGAATATACACTAGAGGGTAGTCAGGGAGCATGAATTAGTATTGGGAACAAGTATTTTTCTTGGCAGAGGAGGAGCGTGCCATTTGATAGATAGTGAAAAACAGCAAGAATGCTGCTCAGTAGCAGATGCCAAACATTCCCTCGTGTGCATTGAAGAAAATTAGTTTTGTTTTGTTGTTTTGTTTTGTTTTTAAACAAATAGGGGAAAGGAGGGGGCTTCCCACTGTCTGCAATAGCACAAATAGCAGTACTTGACTCTGCACTGTGATCACAGCATCTAGGAGCATTTTCCATGTGTGATACTACTTCTCCTAGACTTGTTTTTCAGGGTTAATAAACCATTTGAAAGCAGTGACGTGGCTTTGATTTTATTGTAAAACCTCTTTCAAGGAGCGCTGATCTCCACCATCCTTAATGTGAACATATATTCACATGTATACTTGCACAGCACTTTGTTTTCCAGATCAGCATCTTTCTGACACAAAAATTTGCAAAGAAGAAGGGGAGGTATTTCTAAGCAGTTTGAATACTCCTTTAAATTAGAACACAGATCTATGTTGGCACAGTTTTAATTTGGTCTGTTTTAATCTACCACCATGTACTTTGGAATAAAGTCTTCAGGTATCTCAACAGAAAAAAAAAGAAACCAGCAGTTATTTAATTTTCAAATCATGCCTGGTGGGCATCCAGAGCAAGGAGCTTTTGATAAATATTTCATAAAGATTTTTAGAGAATGTGTATCATCTGCTTTACAGTACAGACCCAGACAACTTCTTGTCCATGGTGTTGATGAGTTTTAACCTAAGGCACCTCAGAGCGCAACGTGACATGATATCCTGCAACTCTTCCTTTGGAGTAATTGCAACTTATTTTAAGAAGTTACTGGGTTATCTTTAGTGTTATAAAATATAATAGATCTGCAATAATGCACGTATTAGAGGTCCCAAGTAAACATTATAAGTAGTATCGAATACACTTCTATTAAACGAGCACATGCCGTGGAGGATGGCTCCTTGAAATCTCTGTGGAAAAACACTGGGACTTTGTCATTATATTAACTTGTTGACAGTATTTTATTTCTTACGAAACAAAGTGCCAGAATGAATAAAAAAAGCCCTTGGCCCACAAGAGGGATTGCCTACTCAAGTGCAACGCAGCTGCTCTGAATCAGTCAGGCAAAGCATTTCACTCCTGTCCTGAGCTGGCTCTCTCAGCTGTGTTTTTTTTCCCTTGCGACGGGACAGCTAACTATGCTTTACTCTGAGACACAGATTAGTGGACAAATCTGGAAGGCTAAACAAATCCTTCTTCCTTTTGAACTGAGCCCAAGCAAAACATCTGGGTTAAAGAAAAGCCATCATAAAGCTTTTCCCCCAATTCAGACTCTTCTAAAGTTTGGATATGACACTTCATTCTTTGTTCTTTCCTTCAGGCTTGTGAAAGTAGAAGTGTTCTCTCCTCCTCTCTATTTTACATGTGCAATCACACTACCTGCTATACTTGGAACAGTCTTTCACATCGTTTCGCGAAATCTCCACCCACCTCTCTGTACAAAGCACTCCCACAGCAATGCTTCCCCTTCTTTTCCTCCAAGGTCAATGCTTTCCCGAGAATTTGCATTATCTGTGACCTGCTGTGGCATTCTTAATTTTCTCCATATTAGCCTGTGTGTTCATCAAGGATACCTACCTTGCCACATGGTTCATTACCAGAGAAGTAAATAGAAGCACAACTGATGCTAATGGCAAAATTCCCACCAACTTCAACAGAGCCAGAATTTCGCTCAAAGTATTCAAATGAGGCCTCAGTTGGATGTCTGCACTGCAGGTATTTCTGCGTGCAAGGGCAAATCACATCTGCTGTCTGCATTTAAAACACATTGAACAGCTGATATTTTCAGTGCCGTATTTCTTTTTAAAATAACCAATTTCATCTGACAATGTAGAATTTTAGATGATAGCATGAAAAAATCAAATTAAGAAACAACGTAATTTATAAAGGTTTTGGGTTTTCTCTTCGGCTGGCAAATACATGTATTTGTAGATATCTTATCTACATGTTGCTGTTTCCTTGAGCACTTCAAGTAATAAATTGAAACATGCCTCATGGTAACATTGTTGGGTATTTTTCTCTCACCCACGTACATACCTACAAAGGTTTAAATACAACTTTTGAAAAGATTCAAGATTGAAGGGGGAAAATAATCTTATTATGCAACAATTTATTGTCCTGCCAAATGTGGGTGCCTTGGAAGCTTGAACAACCACCAAACACACCTGTGTACATTGGCATTAAGTTAAATCAATAAGAAAAAACAGGCCTGCAGCCAATTACCTGTCACATGGAGATTCATTTTAAGTGGAGATTTTACAAGCATTACTTGATCATATCTAAGTTATAAGATATAGTCCACATAAGATACTTACAAAGATGTTTTAGTTCAGAACAACATTTAACAAAAACCCATGTATAAGAATATTATTAAAAAGCACTCAATAGCCATAACAACAATTGATTTTTCTTCACAACAGAGAAGAGTAACTTACAGTAATGCAGATACGAGGGATAAAAAAACCCTATGTATTTTCTTTAAATTATAGTTTCTTGTGATCATCTTATATCAGATAGGTCAGAAAAATGCCGTTCTCTGCTTCCAGTCCTTCATTGCCTTCATGCACATACCTTGCATACAAAACATTTATTGCTTTATAATGGTTTTTCAATTAGACCTTTGGTTGCTTAAACATATTTTTTTCCAATGCATGAAAAAGTTGTTTCATCAGCATTCTCTTATTTACAATTGTTGAAATACAGAACAGGTTGTCAATTCAGCCTCTTACAGCTCTGCAGGGAGAGCATATATTGAGGCACACCAGAACAGTCTCCTCCACTGTCAAAGACACAGGTATCTGCGGCATGTCTTTCCATGAGCCTTGCAAGAAATAAATTACGCTGATATATTATTCATCTTCAACACAAGATATCCTGATGTAATCTGGTTTTCACTTCTAAGGTACTTTATGTGTAAAACATTTAGGAAGATTTGAATGGGATGCACAGCTAAATCTTATCACATCCTAATGATGGTCTCGTAGGTACTTAGCTTGTATAATGGGAAAGGAATCAAATAACGGTGACAAAACCTTTATCTGTGAGGTGCTATACGTGTCTTCAGCTCCCATCATTTTCAACAGATGTTAAAGGTACAAAGTTTTGAGCTTTCTCTACAATCCTGTATGCTAAACACTAATGGCTTAAGGTATATTCATTTAGTATTATGAATCATGATGGAGTTTAAAAGCAATAGCTTTAACAATAAAGACATTACTCGTAAAAGCTATAATTGATATTTCATCTAGAGCCCATTTTCCTGGAATCCTGAAGGCTGGTTTTAAACATGACAAATCAACAGTTTCTTTTGACAAGCCACTTTTTCTCCACCAAGGTTGTCATCAAGAGCAGAAATGGTTTGCAGATTTCAGGACATGCTTGAGTTGCTTGAAAGAGAGGACATCATACTCTTTCCCCTTAAAAACTTTCTCAGATATGCCGTTTCAAAGTGTGTTATTTTATTAAAAATGCATTTAAGTCTTCTTGAAATTTATCTTATAATGAAATACACTTTTCCACTAAGAATCATACAGGTTTGGGGGTGATTGTCCTGTGTTCAGCAGTAGCAGTCATTTTTTCTCCTTCTTAGTAGCTGGTGCA